>JADRCC010575817.1:0-16598 GCA_019843855.1 Hylomyscus alleni
TAGGGGATCTGCACTGGAACAATCCACTCATCCAAGGAACACACTGCTGCTATGTCAGACCCAGTGTAAGAAGCAGCAGTAACATCAATTTAGAATAGGTGTTAGTTACTTTATCTACATCACTAATCTAAACAGCACAGTACCTACTTCTAAAAAGTTCATGCAGTAGACATGAATGAGAATATGGTGGCAGCTTAAAGACAAATATATCCCAAGGGCAGAATTCAATTTAAGAGTATAAAAATTAGGTCACATATAAAAGCTACAGTTGAGAACACTAATCACACTACTTACTACCAATAGAGATTTTTAATAAGTCCAGAGTTTGAAAGCATATTCTGTGGTCCAGCAGGAGCACATGTGATCTCTATTACTTGAGAATTTCAATGCACTATAAATACCCCTATAGCTGAATAGTCAGTAGGAGATTTTTATTTATTTATTTATTGAAGCTTACTTTCTATTTTAAAAACTAAAGGAACTGAAGGGGTTTGAAGCCCCATAGGAAGAACAACATCAACCAACCAGACCCTGTAGAGCTCCCAGGCACTAAACCACCAACCAAAGAGTATACATGGAAGGACCCATGGCTCCAGCTGTATATGTAGCAAAGGATAACCTTATCTGGCATCTATGGGAGGGGAGGCCCTTGGTCCTGTGAAGCTTGATGCCCCAGTGTAGGGGAATGCTAGGGCGGTAAGGAGGGAGTGGGTAGGTGGGGAAACATCCTCATAGTAGCAAGGGAAGGGCTGATGTGATAGGGGATTTCTGGAGGTAGGGACCTGGAAATGGGGATAACATTTGAAATGTAAATAAAGAAAATATCCAATTAAAAAAGAAGAAATAAAGTGAGATTATTAATTGAGAAAAACAAAACTAAAAGAAAAGTAGCAGCTCCATATATCTAGACATGCACTGCTCCCTCCGTTATTAACACTGAGGTCTGTTACTCAGTGACTCACAAAACAATATCACTGGAGTCTATTTTAGGGTATACTTGTATTTTATAGTATATGTGTTGTATAAATGCTGCATGGCATGAGTCTGACATTAGAATATACTACAAATATTTTTCTGCTCCAAAGATCCTTGTCCCTTTACCTGTCACTTTTCCCTCTTTCCGAACATTCGTTTAACTGCATTATTCAAGATTGGTGGACTTTTCAGAGCAGCCTCTTTTAATTGGTAATGTGCATTGATGTTTATTCTGGGGATTACGCCATGCTTAGTATGTCATTTATGTTTGGAATTGAACATTCCCTTGTCCAAATGCACCATTCTTTTCTTTCTAACAGACCTCCACATGCATCCTGCGATGGACTCAATGTATGATAAAGCTGAGGCTAGCCTTAGTTTTCTCCTGCTTCCACCTGCCAACTGCTGGACTTACATGTATATGCTACAATCCCTAGGTAGTTGATTTATATTTTTATAATTGTTTAATATTGAGTTTTAAATTTTTTATTAATCTTTCTATTTGTTTGCATTTCAAATGATATCCTCCTTCCTGGTTGTTCCTCTACAAAATCCCATCCCACATCTGCCCTCCCCCCACTCCCTTTGCCTCTATGGGGGTGCCCCCCGCCAAGCCACCCACTTCTGCCTTACAGCTCCACCATCCCCCTGTGCTGGGGCATCAAACCTCCATAGCACCTGAAGTTTTAAATTTATTTGCATATTTTACAGAGCCTTTCTTTTTAAGATATATGTTTTTGTTCATGTTTGACAATTTCTCAATTCTCTTCTTATTCTTCGGAGAGTATCTGGTATGGCAGATGTTTTATATTTGCCTTAGGGACGTCTTATCTGTATGTACCTCACAGTATATTCAATAAGAGTATTCAAATTTAAGTTCAAGTAATTCTTCATAGAAACCTATTTGTTTGTTGTAGTGCAATGACTTTTTTTCAGTCACTTTTAGATGACATGACAAATTGCTGTAAGTTGAAAGCTTTAAATAGCATACTGTTAATTCTCATATTTATAGAAGCTGGAATTCAAGAAGGTTTCTATAATTTGAAATGTGTCTTAATTAAGAGTCCAGTGTGGATTCCACCTTACTTTTTTCCAGAGAAATCTTGCATTGTTGTCCTGTAATTGCAGAAAACACATCTAGGGTGTGTACCAGTTTCTGGTATCTATTTCTATAAAGGTAATAACTCTATAATGAGAGTCCTTCCGCCTCTTCAAGTTAGCTCCTATTACCATTCCAATAGAGGCTAGAGGTTAAGGCCTCTACATCTGAATTGAGAATATGTATTTTATAAATGGATCATTATAGAATACTTTCTAGTTTTCAGACAGAATTATATATTAGAACTACAAACATCAGGAGGTTGTAATTCTCCTGTTTCCCATTTTTTCCAAGCATAATATCTGTTACATAGAAAATGAAGCATCAGAATCAGTGAAATGAGCACCTGTACGGATGGATAAGGGATGGATACAGGTTTCTGTCATTTGATAAATTCTACTTGCATTCTGAAGTCTGCACCCAATCCTTCCGTTAATTAGCATATCGCTTCCTAGAGTCTACTTGGTCTACAGAGTCTCCACTCACCACAGAAGAGAAACTTTAGTCACTATGGGCTCATTCTCAGATTAGTATTCATCAATGTTTTTGCATTTACAGCTCTGTATCCTTGGTTTGGTTCCCCTGACAGGTATTCTCACGGTTCTCTTCCTGTGTAAGTATTGCTTATGCTGGCACAATGTCTCCAGTAGCTTTCATCTTTACCACTCTGTACCCAAGTCTCACCCCATTCCACACAGATATGGCAGATTGCAAATTTCCAATGTAAGTCCTCTACAATAGCTTCATTTCTTTGAAAGGGACAAGAATGTGTGCTTTTAAAGAAATTTGATAATTGTCTTTACTTTCTCTTCCCTCCTCTTAAATTAACAAGGATGCTATGATTATACTTTTAAGAAACAATCATTTATCATTTTCAAACATATATTTGTAATGGGATCTTTTAAGAGTAGTTGTTACTAATTTTAACCAATTTTTTATATCTTGTTTTTTCAGATCCAGATGGTTTCCTGGACAATTGTAAAGCCATGCACTGAGAAAGAATCTCATATATTTTCTTTATGAACTATTGGAAATGTTCTCTCTATTCCTCTGGGTGGCATAACAATCCTATACTACATAAAGAAACTGGAAATACCGCAGTAATTTTATTTCTTCAGTCAAAGCCACAATCACATCTGTTGGAGCTCAACAAAGGCTGGCCCTACAGAGCTGATTCAACATGATTCCCTCAGAAATAAGTTGTATATTCTTCTAGATGTGAAAAATACATCTTAGTAAATAATTGACTTTGATGACTTAATTTCTACCTTATGTTAATCATTTATAAAAAAAAACCCTAATGATTTAAATCAAAAATTTGGTATCTCAAAGAAACTAATAGAAAAGATTAACAGTAAGAGACAGAGAAGGAAATGAGAATAAAATCATGACAATAATAGACCTAACTGATTCTCACCTATATCTCAATATGATACATTGATAAAGGGGTATTAAAATTTTGATTTCACAATGTTGAAAAACTAGCATTTGCGAAATCAGAGAAACAAAGTTTTATGATTTTACAGAACTGAGTTACCAATCACTATGACTATTAATTGGAACCTTAGCCTCTGAAAGCCAAAAAGTTTCAACTTAGGAAGGAAAACCATTTAATGGGCAGTTGAACATCAAGATAATAATAATAGATATTAGATAATAAATTTAATAACAAGCATGTTACTGTACTCTAGAAAGAATTAAGAAGTAATAGGATTGTGTCTTTTTTTTCATTCATTTATTTATTTATTCACTGTACATCTGGATCACAGTACCCTCTTTCCTTCCAGTCTCCACCTCACATAGTTCCACCCCCTCCCCCTTTCTTTCTCTTTTGAAAAGAGAGCACACTACCTATCCCCCTGAACTCTCCCCGAAAGCAAGTTACCCCAGCACAACAAGTTGCTGCAGAGATAGGCACATCCTCACCCACTGCAAGGCAGCCCAGTTAGGGCAATAGGATCCACAGGCAACAGAGTCAAGTAAAAACTCTTCTGCAGTTATTAGGAAACCTCTATAAAGACCCACCTGTACATCTGCTATTAGGGTAGGGTAGGGTGGAGGGAGCTAGGTTCAAACCTTGTGTTCTTTAGCTGGTGGTTCAGTCTCTGGGAACTCCCAAGAGTCCAGGTTAGTTGACTCTGTTTGTCCTTTTGTTTAGTCCCCACCCCTTCCTGGTCTCTCAACCTTCCCCCAACTTTTACTAAAAACTCCCTGAGCTCCACCTCACTTTGGGCTGTGAGTCTCTGCATCTTTTTCCATTGGTTGCTGGGTGGAGCCTCTCAGAAGAGAGTTATTCGAGGCTGCTGTCTGCAAGCATAAGAGAGTATCATTAATAGTGTCAGAGATTGGTTCTTAACAATGGGATGGTTCTCAACTTGGGCCAGTAATTGGTTGGCCATTCCCTCAATCTCTGTCATTTTGGGGATTGAATGATTTGTGGGTGGGTTGGTGTCCTTATCACTCCACTGGAGAACCTGCCTGGCTAAAGGAGGTGGCTATGCCAGGGCTCCATACCTCCCACTGATAGGAATATTAATTAGAGTCACCCTCATAGACTTCCTGGAGACTTCTTCATATGTGTGCTCTTTAACTTCTTTCTATAGACAGAATAATGTCAAAATAATATCACCTGTCTTTCTCCTTGTTCTTTACTGTAAATTCTTCCAAATTCAACATAATTCATGTTCACTATATTTAGAGATCTGTTTAGTGTATGAAGCATAAATTCTTCAAGCTGATATGAGGCCCCAACACACATACAGTAGAGGATTGCCAGGTCTGTGTTCATTCAGAGATGATGCACCTAACCCTCAAAGAGACTGGAGGTTCCAAGGAGTTTAGAGGTCAGGTGGGGTGGGAGCTAGGAACATCGATGTAGAGACTGGTGAGGTGGGGAGGAGGTATGGGATGTGGAATAGTCAGAGGGTGGATAGCTGGGGTAATAAAATATGGAGTATAAAAAATTAATTCATTCATTCATTAAAAAAAAAAAAAGCAAAAACTCTGCAAGCGTTGAAACAAGTACCACAACATTGTAAAAGCGTTGCTTTCTGGATCTTTCTTCCTCTCCCTCTCTTCCTCTTCTTCTCCCCCTCTCTCCCTCTTCTCCCCCTCCCTTTCACCCCCTCCTCCCTCATCTCTCATCTCTCATCTTTCTCTCTCTATCCTCTCTTCTCCCTATTTTTAAATGTGAATTGTGTGGAAACATCCCGCAGCTCCATGAACTTGGGTTCCCTCAGGCGAAGGTTTAAAGGACTTGAAAAATAAGGGTCAAGAAACATGAGAACCTGAGGCCAAGTTGCATTTGAATCAAGGCTTCCCTTTACTTAGAAATATTCAGAGAATTTATAGGCACAGGGAAAACTGAAACCGAATCTCCAGGTACAAGATATTTGCATAACATAAACACTGCAGCAGACATCAGATGCCAGAGTCCCCAGCAACCCAAAGTCTTCAGGCAGGTAGGCATGGTCATATCTCAGTGTGACTTCCAGGCAGCTTTTCTTCAAAGACAAACTGACAGTTTGTAGAGGGCTTTTGTTTTAGCCCCACAGGTGGCAGCCTCTAAGCAGAGACTGCCAGAGTCCGATGACTGAGCTGAAGGGGGGAGGCAACAGTGAATATGATTTTGCTGAGTGTGTGTCCATGTGTCAAACTTGGGTGTGGATCCTCAGGAACCATCTACCTTGTTTCTTGAGACAGTCTTTGTAATTGAGTCAGTAGTTCACTGTTTAGGCTAAATTTCATAGTCAGTAAGCAAGTCCCAAGGACCCACCTATTCCTTCCTCCCTAACAGCAGCAGTATAAATGTGGACCATCATAACTGACTTTTATTATTTTAAACTCTGCTTCTCATGCTTGCATGACAGGCAATTTATTAAATGAACTCTCAAACCTTCCTCTTCTGATATATTAAATGATTTTCAGAGCCCACTCTCAAACCTCCTTGATTCTCTCTGTGCTCCAATATCTGACCATTTGTTTTCTTGTCCATTCTCATTAAAGAATTTTTCATTCTTGTTTCTATAGTGAAAAAAAACAAACAAAGCATACAAAGAGTATTTTATCTGGCTGTTTGTAAATATGTTTAAAAGTTCCAATATGTTTGTAGTGTACACTCTCTGTAGTGGTATATAAGAATGTTGAACAGAATAATGGTGTATTGGTACTATCATGAAAGAACACAAAGTTTCTTGTCTTTTTATTATGTCAGATGTTAATGTCACATTTTTACATAATGCATTTGTAAAGCTTAATATTGTTTTCATATTACACTTTTCTCTTATTAAACAAGGAATATTTTATTATATCATGTTGCAGATTGTCAGCAAGCTCTGAAGTATGTATTTAGTAAAAATTCCATTTATGCAAAACTCAGTTTCATGTGATGTCATCCCTCTCAACTGTTTGCTGCAAATTAACAGCACATGTACCATATAAGAGGCTGGGACTGAGATATAACCTTTCATTTTGAAGACTAGAGTCCACTTCAGGTTCCTGATTTCTTCTGATCACAAAATTTCCCACTTTCATCTGCTCAAAATTGGAAATGATTCAATTTGCTGCTGATCTAAATTCTTCACAAACTGTTTTTCAAGCCCTAGCAATTCTTAATGGTCAAATCATAAATACCAGAAAATAGCAGTTTAAAATAGAATTGCTGACAAGTCTTTAACTACCCTCACAGTGAATGATATTGCCATAATGCACTCGATGAGATGTGCTCCTTAGAGCTGATCACCAGTGGTGAGTTCATAAACTCCTGAATTAAGCCTTCGTTGCTCACAGCTTACAGTTTTAAATTAGATTGCCTGCTGCCTGTTCTCCTTAGAGAAATCTGAGCTGCTGCTGGCATACATAGGCAAATATAAGCAGGGTAAACTAGATCACTCATCTCAGTTCTGAAACATATTTCTATCATGCTGCTACTGCAGAAAAAAAATGTGTTCAGCTTATCAGATATGCCTTTTGACACTTCTTATTAAACAACTGCAATCATTCCTATTATACAAAGGGAGAACAATGGGATTGCTATTGAACACTGTACTGGGCAATAGAAAGGAAGTGACTTAAAACATTTGCAAAGGATCCTTTTTATTTTAAACTACTGTATTTGATATTTTAGCATATCCTTATTTTCACAGAATTTTAGGTATCAAATGATAAATTTTCAATTCTGTATTCATGTTAATAATTTTCTTTTAAATATGAATTTATTATTGTTTTTAATTGAAAAAGATTTACATCACTTTCTGCCTCCCTTCCTTTCTTCACCCCTTCCCAGCTAGCTACCCACAAATCTCTCCCACATCCCCCATACTCTCTAGTGGATAACCTGTTTTATTTATTATCATTACATATATGTATATGTGTGTGTATATATATACATATATACACAATATATATATATATATGCAAGTTATGAATCCATTTTTTTGGTAGTGAACCAGACTAACTACAGATAAGCTGACATTAGATGAACAGTATTGGACTCACACATCTTGGAGTGCCTAAATCTTTCTCCCAGTGGTCATTAAGTGCCAGCTGTTCATTGTACAGTATTTAGGTATGCAATATTTTCCTTCTTCCAGGTATATCAATCCATTGGGTTTTTTTCCAGTGTTCCTGTTCTTGTTTATCCAGCCATTTCTAGGAGAGATGGATTGTTTCATAGCAGACTTCCTGGCTTTCCAGTTCTTACATGATTTCCACCCATTCTTATATGATGTTTGTTGAGTCACAGATACAGCGATTGTGATACAGATGTATCTGCTATGAATGTGTCCCCCAAATCTGTTGATCTCAGCATTGCATCTGAGATCAACAGATTTGGGGGACACATTCATAGCAGATACATCTGTAATGGTTTCCATTGGCTGTAAAAGTGGGAGGCCTTTTTGATGAGGAGTGATAGCTACACTTATCTGTGGGTACAAGGATAAGATTCAGAAAAAGAGTAAGAAATTATGTTAGTTTACCAACATCGTAGGAAGCTTGGTAACCTCACAGTGATTTGGCAAGGTTCCCAGTATCAGATAGATTTCAGTCCCATTGAGTGGTTCATAAACCAAATTAGGCAGCTGTTGCTTGATATCAACTTGTGAGTGGTTGCAATTTTCTGCTACACATGTATTAGAATCAATTTGGTCTTGGAAACTATATAAGATGTTAAAAGACAGACTCCTTAGAAAGAATGGACTTTCATTGAGCATGGCATGTCTGTTAGGTAAGATGGTTAATTCACACCATTTTTCAGAGTTTCAGAATGTGAAGATCAGAGTGTATAAAAAGTTTGAACAGTTTTATGCATTCTTTAATGAAGATATATTGAATCTCCATTTCCCATTTTTTCTAAGTTCAGCTACAATATTATATCAAATCTCATCTTGTATGAATCCAAAAATGAACTGCATTTAATTTATTCCTAAAGTTCTCCCAGAAACATTTTTTTTTCATTTGTGGTATAAACTGAGTTATCAATAATTGAAACTAGTATTATTCTTAAATACATTAAAATTTTAAAAGTATAAACATATTGGAAAAATACTTGGGGACTTAGGTAAATGTTTAAATACTTTATGATATTGAGATCATATAACAATCGAAACAAATACATTTGCTTAAGTAATGCTATAATTTTCAATATTACTAAAACTGAGAAAGATTTATAATTTATCTTCTTTACTTTCAAAAGTGTTTTCGAATAGTTTGAATGAAGACTAAGCATGAAATTGGGGTAAATCAAATTTAGTCAGCAGTGGCAATCATGATAGCAATTTTGTTTCTTTTAATTGAATATAGTTTTTTATCTCATACAATATATCCTGATTAGTGTTTTCCTTCCCTCTACTGCTCCCCGTTCCTCCTCAATTCCTTCCCTCCTGGGTCCACCCTTACCTATCTCACATTAGAAAACTAAGAGGACTCTAAAGGATTGATATAGTATGCTATGATATGATAAAGCATAATCTAACATGTTGAAATAGATAAAGCAAATGAACAGAAGGGAAAAGTTGGATGAAATCTAGAAGCCATAATGTGTATATTTCTTTTAAAAGTAGGATAAAAACAAAGAAGAAAAATATGAATGAAATAAAATAAAACAGAAAATCTCTATCATGATATTATAAGAGAAATAAAAACCTCCAAGGATACCTTGAGTGCGTTTTCTCTTGGTCATCAACTGCTATACATGCAGCCTACACTTACGAGTAGTTCCTTTCCCAAGTATGATTCCTTTGGAGGAAACTAAATTTTCATTTGTAAGTATTTAACAATGAGAGATAACTTCTGAGTTAGAGATGAAGGTAGTAGTCCAGCTCTGCTTTCAACTCTAGCACCCCATCTGAACAAAAGCATAAAGATTCTATGCCTGCTGCCATGATCTCTATAAGTTTATGTATGCATAGATCCTATTGATTTACAGGGATTTGTTTTCGTGGTGTCCTCAATCCCCTCTGGCTCTCAGAATCTCCCTTCTTCCTTTCCTGGTTTGTTTCTAGCTGCTGCAGGTGGAAGCCTCTCTGTCTTTATGTTTAAGATTGATGCATAGTTCTCATCTTCTATATCATCTCTAAGTCTTCCCTGGCTTAAGTACGTTTGAAAAGTTTCAATAAGAAGAAATGAAGAATGGCAACTATTGTAAAGAAGGGAATTTGCAGTAAAAAAAGAAAACTTAGTATGTTCTTGGTATTGTATTTCCCAATCAAAGCACTCAATATCATTATTAGACCACATCTAGAGCCTGTCTGCATGATGTACAGAATGAATGCAAAAATTTGTTCTTTAATCCAAAACATATTTGCATTTTTAAGTTCTTTGTGATCATTTGCTATTTTTGGTAAAAAGTGATCAGTCTTTTTCGAGATTTCTACCAGTCCTTGCAACTAAGATGCAATTCTTTTGTCCAGTCCTATAAAGAGTCATGTTCTCTTACCTAGGTTTCACTTCACTCCCTCTTCTATTTATATACTTGAAATACCTCAATATTTATTAGAAAAGAGCTGGTTTTAAAACCTCTGTAATATTTTTATCTTATTTACTCATTTGTTTCTTTGTATCCTATATATTTTAACTGTCACAAATAATTACCTCTCAATGAATATGGAATTTCAATGGTTAAGAATTTTGATCCTCTGTATTTATAGTTATGTGCACTTTCAAATAAGACATTTTCCCCTTCACCAGCTCTTCTAGAATAGATTTTCTTTGTTTTTTTTCTCTTGCTTTGTTTTGTTTGTTTGTTTTATAGACAGGTCTCACTATGTAATTGTGGCTGATCCAGAACTCTCTAAGTAGACTATGCTGGTCTTAAACTTACAGAGATACATCTCTGTCCACCTCTGAAGTGCTCAGATTAAAGGCTTATGCTACCACACTTTGCTAGACAGCCCTTTCTTAACTTAGGAAGCTACATTCCTTATCTACCTTTCAGCCAGTGCCCAATTTCTCTTAAAATTATTTCAACTCAGAGTCTGTTTGCAAGGTGAAATGATTAGCACACCTTGGGAGAAAGTACAACCTAGACAACCACTGTCTCTCATCTATATCCCAATTTTGTCCAGACCGTTTCATACAAAACCTTCATTTACTACAACAGCACATTCTTCTTTTAAGTTGTAGTAGTATTTAGATGTTCAAAACAACGTGGCTTAAACTCTGTATGAATAATTGTCACCAATAGAATAGAACCTAAATCAAGACAATTCATTTTATTTCAATCCTTTGCTGTTCCATATAATTACTACTTGAAAACACTTTTAATTTGATTTTCAAGCTTATATGCACATGAATTTTAGAAAAATGCTTCCTTTATAGTAGACTCTGGCCCAATCTTAGACTCATCTTGTCTAAAATTACCAAAGCAAGTATTGGATAAGTAATTTAGAAAATCTTCTCTTTGTGGTGTATTCATAGTAACATTGTTCACTCTGATTGGGAGAATGCTATTATTAGATGGTTTTATTTGTAAAATTAAATGAACCCTTAGGACAGATTTATTTGGAGCTTAGCTCTGAATAAATAAGAATTGGGTGTATCACTACCTCTCTCAAACCTCAAATCAATTTTGTAATAAAACACACTTAGTTTTTTTTAACATTTTAGTAACATTGTTTTTATTATACTTTGAGTTGAAGTATAGCTATCTTGAAGATTAACCAACAAGAAAATGATACATTTTATGGGAATCAATAGAGGAAAAAACTTAAAATGAGAAAAAGAGGTCATCCATGTTATTTCATAATTATACTATGGATTTTCCTTTCAATAAATTTGCCCTATGATATCAAGCAAAATTATAAATTATCCATATGGGATTTTATAGATGAACAGTGACAGTGATAACATATAGCTCAACTGAAATGTATTATGCTAAAATAGGAGCTCTGTTCCCAAAGGGGAGAAATCTAATCAATAACTTGCTAAAAGAAAATTTATTAGAGCAGATCTGCAATAATTTTATGGAGAAATAAACCAGGCAAATATTAAACAGGGCAGCTAAAATTAATGTTTGATTTCTGCTCCATGAAAACATTAAACTGGCTTAGTGAAATTCTATACCAGTTTCTGAATGCTTACTTTCTGGAGCAAACCCAGACCATGAAGAACCCATTAGCAAAGGGGTGACCTGGTTTAAAATTTTTTGTGTAGGATAAACAGGATGATTCATTTCACAAAACAGACATTAAAAAGTTTCCGCTCCACTCCTCTCAAAGCTTCATAAAGGAGACTAATGGTAAAATTTGAGGACTAAATATGAAAGGTGACTGAGTATAGGGTTTTTGTGTTTGTTTGCATATTTGTTTGAGTTTTTTCTCTGATTATCCGGGGGCAGTTCTCATTTGAATTCACATATGTACACTTTTATAATTTGGTCCTTATCAACAAATAACATAGAAATTCAATATAGAAACTGAAGTGTCCTAGTTTGGTCTTTGTTTCTATGATAAAGAGCCTGACTAAAAATAAATTTGGGGAGGAAAGGATTTAATTGAATGACATGTCTGGAACATAGTTCATTATAAAGAGAAGTAAGATAAGGAACTGAAGTTAAGAAACTCAAGGGGATTATTTTGTTCCCCCTTCTAAGTAGGACTGAAGCATCAACACTTTGGTCTTCCTTCTTCTTGACCTTCATATGGTCTGTAAGTTGTATTATGGGTATTCCAAGCTTTTCCCTCATCTCCACTTGTCAGTGAGTACATACTATGTGTATTCTTTTGTGACTATGTTACCTTACCCAGTTTCATATTTTCTAGTTCCAACCATTTGGTTGAGAATTTCATGAAGTCATTGTTTTTAATGACTGAGTAGTACTCTATTGTGTAAATGTACCACATTTTTTGTACCCATTCTACTGTTGAAGGACATCTGGGTATATGCCCAGGAGTGGTACAGCTGGGTCCTCAGATAGTACTATGTCCAGTTTTCTGAGGAACTGCCAGACTGATTTCCAGAACGGTTGTACCAGCTTGCAATCTCATCAGCAATGGAGAAGTGTCCCTCTTTCTCCAATCCTATACAGCATCTACTGTCAGCAGAGTTTTTTTTATCTTAGCCATTCTGACTGTTGTGAGGTGGAATCTCAGAGTTGTTTTGATTTGCATTTTCTTGATGGCTAAGGATGTTGAACATTTCTTTAGGTGATTCTCAGTCATTCATGACTCCTTCACTGAGAATTCTTTGTTTAGCACAGTGCACCATTTTTAAAAGATTATTTGGCTGGGTGGTGGTGGTGCACACCTTTAATCCCAGCACTTGGGAGGCAGAGGCAGGTGGATTTCTAAGTTTGAGGCCAGCCTGGTCTACAGAGTGAGTTCCAGGACAGCCAGGGCTATACAGAGAAACCCTGTCTCGAAAACAAACAAACAAACAAACAAACAAACAAACAAATAAATAATTTGGTTCTTTGGAGTCTAACTTCTTGATTTCTTTGTATATATTGGATATTAGACTTCTTTCTGATGTAGGATTGGTAAAGACCTTTTCCCAATCTGTAGGTTGCCATTTTGGCTTGATGATAGGGTCCTTTGTCTTTCAGAAGTTTTTCAATTTTATCAGTTACTATTTGTCTATAGTAATCATAGGAGGTAGAGAATGGGAGGGATTTGGGAGGTAGAGAGGAGGGAGAGAGGAAAAAAGAGAGGGGTTAGGGTCAGGTGTGGGAGAAGACGAGGGAGATACACAAAGGGTCAGGAAATTGAACAGAGAGGTGTAGCAATGGGGGATGGGAAATTGGGGGTAGCCAAGAGAAAGTCCCAGACATCAGGAATGCAAGAGACTCCCAGGACCCAACAGAGGAGAGAGAGAACCTGTAGAAACCATAGCCAGAGGTTAGGCACAGCCTCTGGTTGAAGGATGAGGCCACCCATCCTTCTCAGAATTTTAACCCAGAATTGTTTCTGTCTAAAGAAAATTCAGGGATAAAGAATGGAGGAGAGACTGAAGGAACACCAATCCAGAGACTGCCCCACCTGGGGATCAATTACACATACAAGTACCAAACCCCATCACTATTGCTGATGCCAAGAAGTGCTTGCTTGACAGGAGCCTGATATGGACATCTCCTGAGAGGCTCTGCCAGACCATGACCAATACACATTCTAATGCTTGCAGCCAACCCTCTAAGCACGGGGAACCCCGATGGAGGAGTTAGGGGAAGGACTGAAGGAGCTGAAGGGGTTTGCAACCTCACAGGAAGAACAACAATGTCAACTAACCAGACCACACAGAGATCCCAGGGACTAAACTACCAACCAAAGAATACACGTGGAGGGACCCATAGCTCCAGCTGCATAAGTAGCAGAGGATGACCTTATCTGGCATCAATGGGAGGGGAGGCCCTAGGTCCTGTGAAGCTTGATGCCCCAAAGCTAGGGTGGTGAGGAGGGAGTGGGCAGGTGGGGGAACACCCTCACAATAACAGGAGGAGAGATGGGATAGAGGGTTTCCAGAGGGAGGGACCATGAAGGGGTATAACACTTGAAATGTAAATAAATAAAATAACCAATAGAAAGATAAGAATCTCAAGAGGAGGAAGAACATGAAGAGACCACCTCCAGTAGATAGGTGTGGCTCACAACTGAGAGATGGAGCCACTCACACATCTCAAAAATTTTAACCCACAATTGTTCCTGTCTAGAAGAACTGCAAGGACAGTGAATGGAGCAGAGACTGAAGGAAAGACCACACAGAAACTCTCTCACCTATGAATCCATCCTCTTTGAAAACACCAAACTCTAACACTATTGCTGGTGCCTAGAAGTGCTTATATATAGGTGTCCCCTGAGAGATTATGCCAGTACCTCATCAATACAGATGCAGATATTCACAGCCAACCATAGGACTGTGCCTAGTGACCCCAATGGAAGAGTTAGGTGAAGGATTGAAGGAGCTGAAGGGGATTGCAATCCCACAAGGAGAACAATATCAAGTAGCCTGACCCCCTAAAGCTCCTAGAAGCTAAACCACCAATCAAAGAGTACAATGGAGGGACCCATATGTGGCAGAGGGTTGTCTTACATGGCATGAATGGGAGGGGAGGCCCTTGGTTTGATACCTCAGCATAAGGGGACACAAGGGCAGTGAGGCAGGAATGGGACAATGGGTGGGAGGAGCACCCTCAAAAAGGCAAAGGGGTGGGAGGATGGGATGGGGGATTGTGGAGGTGAAACCAGGAAGGGGAACAACATTGGAAATGCAAATTGATAAAATCACCCAAAACAAAACAAAACAAAACAAAAATAAAAAACAACAAAAAAAAATGACAGAAACTTCCACCAGAAACAGCCACAAATTTTTGGACTTAAGGCCACCCTCCCTGCAAAGAATCAAAGGGAGTTCTATTGTTCAAATCTTGTCAAAACACTTGCCAAACAAGTATACTTCTACATTGTGGGGGAAAAGACTCTCAAGGCAGGAACTAAAGTAGAGGCCAAGTAGAAAGGATGCCCGCTGGCGTTCTCTTCATGGCTTACTTAGTCTTGGCCACCTGCACAGGATTACTATCAGGCAATCATTCATTCTAAATTCATTCTTCTAAATCATTCATTAAAGAAGATTTTCTCAATTAAGGTTCCCTCTTTTCAGACAACCCTAGCTTATGTCAACTTGACAAACCACAAAAACAAAACAAAAACCTAACCAGCACACCAGTCCTCTCATATTTTAAGTATCTGAGGGTGAATGGAGAGTTGGGAAACATTAATTTGTGTTGTCTATAATCTGACATATCTTAAAGTATTTGAGTTTCAGAGCACATTGTATGTAACATAAGCAAAACACCATAACAAATGCTACACACACCCACACACATACACACACATCTATATATTCAAAAGAATAAACAGAAAAGCCTTCTCAGTGAAACTTCTATATTTATCTTTACAGTAAGTGCGGTCATTAATGATGCTTTCAGTGAGAATTCCATTCATAAAAGAAAAGCCAAATTATTGTCATTAAATAGTGTTTTCCAGCATACTATAACTCACAGAAATGTATGCTTTTTATGTTGTGGTGAGAAGCTGGTTCTATTGCTCAGAATGCCACATTTTTATAAGTTCCATTTCTGTGACTTTGGGGACAAGGCTATGTTTGCTTTTACAACATTCTGCTTAATATAGCATAGGAAGTGTTGCATCTCTGGTCTCACTTTTGTGTCTCACAGGTTTATGCTACACTTGCCTCATTGATGAGAAAAAATAAAACAAATGAAATGAGGGGCCCATCACAGCTGGAGCTTGGATACTCACTTTCAGTTAAGGACTCATAATTAGGTTGTAGCCACTCAGGCACATAAAGGTATGGGTTCTGCTGCAGACAAGACTGTTCTGCGGCAATTTTATTTCTAATTATGGATTCTGATAGAAAATGGTTGTACCTATTCTATGGTAGAATGTGTTCCTTTGGGAAATAAAGGAACCAAGATATTAAAGTCATATTTTTTTAAATTGGAAGTTAGGGATAAGTCCTATTTGAAAACATGTTTATACATATATAAAAAAGAGTATTTTCAGAGAGATAAAAATAGTTTTGCTAGAATCCTAGGTAAGAGAAAAGCATAGTATGTAATAATAGGTATGTGCTTGTGAATAGTGCAGAGGTATATATTACTGTGGTGGAAAAAAGACAGAGCTATAATGGAGGCACAGAAACCTATATTCAAAGATGCTTATAAATAGGCAACATCATACACCTCTCCCTATACAGAGTTACTCAATCTTCATACAACAAAAATCTTCATGCCAGTTGTAGGTTGCTTTTTTTGTTGTTGTTTTTGTTTGTTTGTTTATTTTGTTTTGTTTTGTTTTTGAGACAGGGTTTCTCTGTGTAGCCCTGGCTGTCCTGGAACTCACTCTGTAGACCAGGCTGGCCTCGAACTCAGAAATCTGCCTGCCTCTGCCTCCCAAGTGCTGGGATTAAAGGTGTGTGCCACCACCGCCCTGTAGGTTGCTTTTAATTAGATGTTAGTGAAGTCCCATAAACTACCAGTGTAGACAATACAGACAATTTCCATTGCAGTTGG
>JADRCC010575820.1:8870-20199 GCA_019843855.1 Hylomyscus alleni
ATCTATCTATCTATCTATCTATCTATCTATCTATCTATCTATCTATCTCTGAGAGAGAGACAGAGACAGAGAGAGGGAGAGAGAGAATATTTGCACTATGTTTGAATCCAGCACAGTTTCTCATTTAGTCCTCCCCCCCCCCAAGCTATTTGTACCCCTATCCCTGTTTCCTTGGAGAGAAGGCCGTGAGAGGCAGAGTCTGGACAGAGGATGCTTGCATTGCATTTTGCATTGCCCTTCCATTTGAGTAGTTATGCAAGCAAGGGGGGAAGGGGGGTGTGAGCATGTTCCATTCTTGAGGCCTTTGCTCTTATATAACTTCCCAACAGCTGGAGCTATAAACTTTAAAATTGGCAGGATCATAGTTCGTATTGCGAAAGGAGACTCAGCTCAAATTTGAAGAGAAACAGCTAGATATTTTTAGTGATTCCAGTATCTAGGTTCTTAAACATTTAGTGAGTCCTGGGGTAGCAAGCAATTCTTACTAGATGTCACCATCTTGACTGGTACTGGTATGCTTGAGTCTGGCTTGGGAGCATGAGTACTTTATTCTCTCTCTCTCTCTCTCTCTCTCTCTCTCTCTCTCTCTCTCTCTCTCTCTCTCTCTCTCTCTCTCTCTCTCTCTCTCTCTCCACCAAGCTCTGGTTTGTAACAACTCTTCTGCCAAGAAAACCATAGGTATGCTCATTGTAATGCTCGTGGCTTCCAGGAATAAATCCACACCAACATATGTTTTGTCCTCTTATTGGCTCTTTGTCTTGTCTCATTTGGGAGATCCATACTCCTCTCAAAACATTTGTTCTTCATTTATCCTCATCACTTTCCTCTCAAACATGTTCCTCCCTCTCCTGTCCGCCTCGCTCTCTTTTGCCTACCACTTAATCTCTACCATTTCTCCCTCTGTTCTTTTCCACTACTCTCCTTTGTTTTAAAGTTCTTGCATTTAAGTTTCTCCCTTTGTTTTGAATTTCCGAGTCTTGCTACATAGACCAGGATGGCTTCAAACTTGAGGCTTTTCCACTCTAGTCTTTTGAATGCTGGGATTATAAGTTTGAGGCTTCACATCAGGCTTTAGACATGAACATTTGTCCATTGAAATAGAAAGGAGTCTGTTTATTGCTAGCAATACTGTGTCATGATGAAAAGCAGAAAATGTAAATCCCACTTGTTCAAAGCTGTTATCACTCCTACATAAATTCAATGCCAAAGGTAGAAATAGGCTTATCAAGAAATTATTAAACTTTCAAGTTGCTCAAATAAAATTAAAGAAAAACAAAATTGTGCTTTCTGCAGTGAAGCAATTGGAGGGCATCACAGATATTGGCTAGCCATTCAAATATTTAGAGTTCTAAGATAACAAGGAAGTCACCCAACTCATTTTCTTCTGTTAACCTTTCTTCCCACCAAATAATTGAGATGTAACCTCAGAGGAGCTCTAAGTTTGTATCTCCAGAAGTAGTAGGGTATTGGTGAGGAGGATAATACTTGATGAGGTAACCAACTGCTTTTTGCTTGGGCCTGAGGCCCACTCCCACAGGATGGAACCCATGACTGATTCTGTACAGGAAGGAACTCATGGCTGATTTGTAAACTTAGCAAAGACCCCAGGGGAAGTGAGGTCACATGCCCTATGTGGGGAACCTACAATTACTGTTTTGCTACATGATCATGTTGTCAAATGCCTTTTACATGTTTACACCCACACATTGGTGTCATGCCCAGCCTTCATTCAAGAAGTTTCTTGTTGCAGCTTGGGCAGTTAATGCAGAAAGCTATTAACTGGCCAAAGTGTTGAACATAAGTGACAGTAGATAGCTCTGTCTTTAATGGACCAGCTATATTGCCCCGTTCAAGGCTCAGGGAATGTCCTAGTCACTGTTTTATTGCTGAAAATGGACATTATGACCAAAGCAACACTCATAAAGAAAGCATTTAACTGGAAACTTGCTTATAGCCTCAAAGGTTTAGACCATTATCCTCATAGCAGTGCAGCATGTAGGCAAGAGAGAGAGAGAGAGAGAGAGAGAGAGAGAGAGAGAGAGAGAGAGAGGGAGAGGGAGAGGGAGAGGGAGAGGGAGAGGGAGAGGGAGAGAGAGAGGGAGAGGGAGAGAGAACCTAGACCTAGTGTGGGCTTTTGAAACATCAAAGCCCATTCCCAGTGATACACTTGCTCCAACAAGGACATACCTCCTAATCATTCTAATCCTTTCAAACAATTTCATTCCCTGGTGATTAAGCCTTTAAATATTGAATGATAATAAGCCTAAGGTAACTACCACAGGGAATGTCATCAAGAAGGAGCAGAAAGAATACAAGAGGATGAGGAGCTATGGAACAAGAAGTTGCCTTCTGGGCATGATATAACCACAGCATTCATAAACTCACTGTTGCTGAACTCATCTTCACAAGACCTGCATGAGACCAGACCTGTGTCACTATTCTGTTGTAGAGAAGGGAACTTCTTGAACCTAAAGTGTGGGGTTTTAAACTTATGCTTTTTGAAAGATGTTGATATAATGGAAAGGCACAAAATAAGGAACTTACTTGTATTAAAATTATAGGCACATTTTCATGAATAATGTATTCTTATGGTCATAAGTTGCTGGGTTTTTTTCCACTTTAGCATTGAAGAGTTGATGTGTCTGTTTTTTCTTTCTTATAAAAATGTTGCTGGGCCAGGCCCATGACTATCCTCATAGGCCAAGGAATAATAAACTCTTCATGAAGTTAAGCAGCAAGTGTTTCATTATGATTAAATGTGAGTAGTAAATATGTGCCATTGGAGATAAAAGTGATTTCAGTACTTATTTGCTGGCATGGATTTCAAAGTTGATGACTGACATTGCAGGTCAATGATTCGGATGTCAATGCAAATGCCAGCCATCATCCCCTACATTCTCCTGCATCCTAGTTAGGATGCTGCCAGAGATGACCTATGTAAGAAACATTTCTGGTAGTGCTAAAAATTCATTTGTGATCAGGCAATTTGTAAAAGTTTTAATCACCTGATGTAATTGTTGTTTTGGAGGCTTTCTGCTGAATAAGCTTACCCTTTTTAATTCTTTCTGAGCTCTCCTTGGCTGGTTAAACTTTCCTGGTCTGGCTCAAACTCCTCTCTAAGCTGACTGATTCAATCTGACTTCTCTTGGTTTCTCACTGAATTGCTCTGCTTGGAAAGAAAAACTTCCTCTGAATTCCACAAGCTGAACTTCACTGACTGCAGGAACTGAACAGAACTGCATAAACTCAACTGAACTCAATTGTATTAAACTGAACTGCATCAAACTGCACTAAATGTACTCACTCACTGCACTGACTCCCAACTGACTGAAGTTTCCTGCTCAGAACTGAACTGATTTACTCTGTGCTGCTGTTAAATAGCTTTTCTTTCTTGTACTGTTCTTGTGAGACTAGGGCATAATCCTAGTCTGTCAGTTCTTTCTCTGATTCATTACTTTGTCCTTGAATTAGATATCATTGTTTGGGATTAAAGGTGTGTACTAAGGATGTGTCTGTATTTCAGTCAGAGGGTCTAAAGGTGTATGGTGTATCTACATTCCAGCCAGATCACAAAGACCTAGAAGATCTTTGGATATGATCAGAGCAGCCATGTTGCTGGATTAAAATTCCTCTACACAATTCTTTTTAATAAAAAAATTCCCTTATTCTTTTTTCTCTTATTCTTTTACTTCTTCCTCTTCCTCTTCTCCTTCTCCTTCCTTCCTCTCTTCTTTCTTCTTTCTTCTTCTTCTTCCTTCTTCTTCTTCTTCTTCTTCTTCTTCTTCTTCTTCTTCTTCTTCTTCTTCTTCTTCTTCTTCTTCTTCTTCTTCTTCTTCTTCTTCTTCTTCTTCTTCTTCTTCTTCTTCTTCTTCTCCTTCTCCTTCTCCTCCTTCTCCTTCTCCTTCTCCTTCTCCTTCTCCTCCTCCTTTTCTCCTCCTCCTCCTCCTCCTCCTCTTCCTTCTCCTTCTATTTACTGTAGAGTTCATACTTATAGGAATCTGTGCCAATCATGACTCATTTGAAACACTCTTTTTTTTGGTGGGGGGGGGGTTCTTTGTATTACCATCAGTTGAAAAAAATCTAGGAAAGGACTTGATGTGAAGTGAGATATTTTTAAAGTTTTCTATGCCTTATTTTTATTTGTTTTAAAGCAGGCTCCTTCCCCAGAATGAGCACGATGAGGGTAGCTGACTTGGCTATGCCACATGCTTTGTCTTCAGAAAGCCTTTCCCCACACAAACTGCTGTCCTCACTTGACAGATATGTAAAGTGAGGTGCTGACAAGATTAGTAATATGCCTAAGATCTGACAGTTAATAAAAGGCACAGACAGATTTGTACTCAGGCATGGTGACCTTGAAACAAGCTTATAACTTGCTGTAATGCTATCCCATTGTTGAAGATGAGAATTGATGTTTCATTACAAAAATTGCACAAGTCATTCTATGTGTTAGGTTTAAGTTCTGAATTAGGCACTGAGGATATTGAAGCAAACATGATCAGCATCACCATGGAGCCTAGATTATGGAGAGGGATCTCAAGAAGATAATTAAAAAATAATTCATATAATTAGAATTATTATGCATGAGGAGCACCTATAAGATAATATCTGTTTACTTGATGACTAAGTGACATTTAAGGTGATATTATAAATAGTAAAATGATGGCAGAGCTGGCAGAAAAGATCTTGGGTAGTGAGTATTTTCAAAGATTCAAGGTAGAGATTTCCATTATTCCTACTACATTGAGTTCACTAAAAGCACAGTTTGTGCCAGTAACAGCTCCTTAGAAGTATTAAATATAATATGTACTTGATTTTATATGGTCATAACTAGATCATATTTTACTTAGAAAACTAGCTGCATAGTCATAAGGTTTAGAGCCAAATGTCTTATGATACTAAAAGCATGAAACATAAGAAATGAAAGGTAAGGGATTGAAGAGACAGCTCAAGGAAGCCAGAAGGGATTCCAGCTACTGTGGAAGGACAAAGCCTTTGAAGATACTGAGTTGCACAAATGCAAAAGGATGTCATACCACAAGGGTACTCATTGCTTCTCCCTTTTGCATAGTATTACAAGATGAAATTGCTCTATTCCCATGTTATCCATAGGAATCAAATTCTGTATGAGTCATAAAATCAGGTAACTAGACTTTGTGGAGTAAATAAGCTACCAAATCAAATAAAGAATGCAGAAACCAATACTGTGTAAGGATTCAGGAGAAGAATGACATTTCATAGTAATAAGGAAAGTACCAGCAAGTGATCATCCATTGGGAAAATAATTGAGATTCTTCATTCCTTGCTGCAAAATAAGTTGCAAATAGAAGAAGAATTCAAATATATTTTAATCTTCTAAAATTCTAGAAGGATTCATGGGCAAATAATTATATAGTTCTTTTTTGTGGAAAGAACCCCTAAGGAACCCACTAAGAACCAGGACCAGTTTATACATTTCTCTAGTCTTACTTGTCTGTCCTAGTCCACAGTCCTTGTACTAACCACAGACTTTTAGGCTCAAAAGTCTCAGTTGTCTTTGTGGACAAGCAAGTAGCTTATTGGTGTCTGTCCCATCTCTACCCTTCTGTCCTTGAAGTTGTCCTTAAAATGTCTGTCTACCAAGAAAGCAATAGCATTTCAAGCAGCAGGGGAATTAAAAACAATAGTAAATACAGGACTCTATAAAAATGTAAAACTTAGAGACTCCTGAACCATACGACAGGACATGTTGTCCTTTCAGAGGCTCCACCTAGCAGCTGACTCAGACAGATCTAGACACCCACAGCCAAACAGTGGATAGAGCTTGGGGACTCATACAGAAAAATAGAAGGAAGGATTTTGGGCCCCAACAGGGAGAGGAACTCCACATAAAGACCAACAGAGTCAAGTAACTTGGACCCTTGGGGCTCTCGAGTCTGAACCACCAACCAAAGAATATACATGGGTTGGACCTAGGCCCACATATATGTAGCAGATGAACAGATTGGACTTCATGTGGGTCCCGAACAGAAGGGGGGCTATCCCAAAGGCTGTTGCCTATACATGGGATATGTTCTTTTAGCTGGGCTGCCTTGTCTGGCCTTAGTGGGAAAGGAAGTACCTAGCTTCGCAGAGATTTGAAATGTCAAGGGGGAGGAATACCCGAGGAGACCCCCCCACCTATTCAGAGGAGAAGGGGAATGGGTATGAGGGAAGGGCTGTGGGAGTGGGTGACCAGGAGGTGGACAGTGAGCAGTATGTAAAGTGAATAGGTCAGAAAAAAAATTAAGTTGAAAAATGTAAGACTTCTTTATAACAATCGTGTGTGTGTGTGTGTGTGTGTGTGTGTGTGTGTGTGTGTGTATGTGTATTTTCTGAGGCTTCTAAAGGTAGGTTTTGAAGTACCATTTTCCCTTAATTAACAATAGTAGTTCCATCTCTCTTGCAAAAGTTTTTTAATATATTCCAAGAGCTCTGAATGCCCACAACTGAAACAAGAAAAATTATATCTTAACTTTCTTCAACCTCTTACACTTTACATTAAAACTTAGCATTTTTGCCAGTGATGAATTTTGACAACAAAAGACATCCATATTAAGTGTTTATCCGTGCTGTCATTGTGTGGTTAGCACTGATATCATTTACCTTCAGCACTAATTCTAAATATATGAGTTTTGTAGATGTCTGTACCACCCTGAGAGCACATGACTGTGCCCAAATTTGAGACTCATGTCAGCCTTATTAGTTGGTACATTAAAAAAATAATATTTGGGTCTAGAAGGATGACTCATCCATTATAATAACTTGTTGCTTTTTTCAGAGAATTCAGGTTTGGTTCCCAGCATCCACATGGAACTCACAACCGTCTAAAATTCCAGTCTCAGAAGTCCTAAGCTCCCTCTGCTGGCTTCCACAGTCTCTGGCATGCAGGTGATATACACTTAAGCAAGCACCCATACAGATAAAAGAAAATCATAAATACTTTTATACGAACATTTATCTCACTTTTATTTTAAGATATTTTGAGGAGTGTATTTCAATACAGTTGGATTGTTTTACATATCTTTCTGTTTTGTACATTTTACATCATTATCTGAAAGTGTGTGTGGGGGCTCAAAAGCTGGTCCAAGACTTCTGTATTATAAAAGCATTGAGAACATTGCCCAGAGGTTATGTACACAGGAAAGACAATTGTCAGAAAAACAGCCTTCACCATAATAACACATCTCACTAGGTGAAGGTAGAAGGCTTTGGTCAGCACACAGGAATCAGATCTTTTCCCTTTCTAGTCCTGGACAGTGAAATGGATGAGGGTATGGACTTCTCCATGGATGACTGTCTCCCTTGAGCCTGGCAGGGTCTACTTCTTACTGCCCTTCATCAGTAGGTGTAAGTGTAGCATTGTATGTGTACGTGTGTTGGTCGGAGAACAACTGTGGGAATTGATGGCCTTCTTCCACCAACAGGGGATTGATGCCAGGCCGTCAGAATACACTGAACCATCTTTCCATCTCACGATGGGAGGTTGATGACTTCTCTCCTGTCTTTGATCACAAAACTTTGCCTAATTTTATGGGGCTTTAAGGGCACATTTATTCCATAGGGATTCGTACTTAGTCATGTCTGAAAGAGAAGTAGGCAAAATAGTTAATCTATGGGAACAAAGTATTCGTTTTACTCAAAGTCAAAACAATGAAAATAAAAGCAAGGTTTTGAGGCTGCCTATTAATCTGAGGAAGTTTAAAAATATTGTCAAATTCTGTTTGATAGGGATGCATGAGGCTAGGCAATCATGTCTGATTGTTTTGTTTGTTTTGTTTTGTTTTGTTTTGTTTTGTTTCGAGATAGGGTTTCTCTGTATAGCCCTGGATGTCCTGGAACTCACTCTGTAGATCAGGCTGGCCTCAAACTGAGAAATCCGCCTGCCTCTGCCTCCCAAGTGCTGGGATTAAAGGCATGTGCCACCATTGCCCGGAATCTGATTGTTTTTCATTGCTATTTATTAAGTATGTTAGTTGTTATCTTCTGCCATGATCATTCCACATCTAAGAACTTACCCTAAAACACTGACCACAAATGGCAAAATGGCTATATACACTAGGGTGTTCACTACCACTATTTACAGTAGCATAAGATGGGAACACACTGTACACTGAGTTTATATGAAACGACAGCAAACGGTCTAAGATCATTTGTCTTGTCTTCCCTATGTGTTATCAGTCATTCCAAGAAAATGATTAAGGGGTAGGCTGGCCTTTTCGCTTTCAGGAAGCTACACCGTTGTACATCAGGAAACGGAAGTAGTGTCCAAGAACTGTCTTCCTTGGAAAGCAAGTTCACACCGAGGTAGTCAAGGCAGCTAGGAAACTGTGAAGATACAAACAGTAGAACGGGGAAGGCCCTCAGACAGGCAGGAGACAGGGCTCTGTGAATCCCAGGTATTGGGAGACTTGTGTTTCCCTCCTGAGGGCTGCTGTTGGATGGGAAGGAAATGGAAGCATGGATAGATGCTCAGCCTGAGACTACAGGTTGCCCACCTTGGCTTACTCTAGTTATGGGAACTTGGGTCAGACTGAAGGAATTTGCATCTCCAAAGTATGTGGAGTGGACTAAAGATCAGAAGCATTTTTCTGTAAATATAATGACTCATTGAGGGAGAGGGAGTGGCAGAGGAGATGGGTTTGTCAATAGTATTTACTCTTAAGTTTCCACTCAATGTGGCAGGAAATAAAGACTAGGACTTAATTTGGTTCAAATAAGCAGCCAGATGTGAAGGTTATGAATCCTTGAACTCGTGTCAAACCTGATACCACATGCTTCCTACTAACTAAACCTCTTCTTTGACATCTCTGCTGTGAGAATTGAGAACACTCCACCTGGCCTGCTCAATGGCTTTGACTAGATAGACAGGTGACCAAGGTGTACTGAGGTGCCTGTGTGCAAATTCACAAATTCGAAGGAAATGGGAGTCTCTAGTGTGCTTCCAAGGAAGGAGACCTAATGTTCAAAGAACAGATTAAAATACCACCCGGACAGAGAGACCAGGAAATGAAAAAAAAAAAAAAAAAAAAAAAACAAACCAGTTTGTCTACTTTTCACTCATGAGGCAGAAATTGGGTCACAACCTGTTCCAACCCAGTCCTCAGGTAGGACACTTAAGCTGCCAAGCATTCTGATTGGATGCCACAGTGGGGCCTTGAAACTGCAAATAGCTCCAGGATTTAAAGCCAACGAAGACAGAAGGATTGATAGTGTCTACCAGTTTAAACAAGTGAGGAGTCATGGAGCGCTACAAGTCAGATGACAGAGCCCGCTCTGGAAAACACACTTCTCTGAGGCAGGGACCCAGGACTTCAAGGCACAGAACTTGTGTGGCTTTGGTTTCAGGAGTTTGTGCAAATGCAAATGATTTATGCTTGTTTGTTAAGACAGTTCATTTGCTTCTGAGTCGAGAACAGGATGTCATAGAACAGGGAAGTAGAGTCCCACCCTTCAGCTTGTGGAGGAAGCCCTGAGTGTATGAAGTCCTAAGCAAGTGTTGACATGGGGCCCAGTCATTTTAATACTTCCGAAACCTTCGACCCATAGGAAAGGGTCAAAGCCTTCCCTATCCTAGGCTCAGAGACATGGTGAATCTCTTGGTCTGAGAGAAAATGCTGACATCATGTGCAGAAAATATTCGCTGTAGTGTTCTTTCTCCAGATATTTTTACAGTCTAAAGACTGCCTTTACTGTGATTAGCTAAACCTGCCCCACTGATGCAGCCATGTACCATAAACTCCACCTCCTTGTCTATCTGCATGCAATAACCTTATGCCTCTACTCAACTATATATAACAAAGACAATCAGCTTGCAGGGTTCTGCTGTCTCTTTGTCAGGGGGTCCAGGCCTGACCCCAGCTATTTCCTTGTGTCTGTGTTTGTCCTTACTTCATTCCTCGACATCCCTTAGGCAGGGCTAAGTCCCTGAAGCAAGGCAAGGAGCTGGCAGGGACAACACTGTGTCTTAATTTTGTGGCTAGGGATAATGGCAGGGCCACTGGTTATGGTTTTACTAGTCTCCTCCTCCACGTCTGATGAGCTCTGTTAAATCCCATGCAAAGGAGTTCGGCATGTCAGAGTGGAACTTTATGGACTTTGGGTGCTGTGGTAGCAACTGTGCACACATCACCAGAACTCTCTTTGCGTATCTTGAATGGCTGATGTCTGCACAGTGAAGAAGAACCCAACAGCTAGGAAAACTAGGTAATTTGTGTAAGTTCTTAAAGGTACTCACTATCCTAACTGACAAACCCACACTTCTGACCCATTTGTTGTTGAGGTATGCCTGATGTTGTGTGTCTTTGAAGATGCCCCAGGCTTTTGGGCTTTTGGCGGCTTATGTATTTCAATGTGCTTCCCCCAAACACAGCTCTTTGCTTCTGGGGTTATATATAGATCCAGAGTAAATTGGTGTAATATTAATCAACGTTCCCAACTGTGAAATCTGAGGTACTTCTGAGACATAGTACGAGTGCCCAAGTCTTAGTATTTGCTTATGTTGCCATCAAGGCTTAGAAGGCTTAAAAGCCCAGAGATCCTCTAAGCAGCCTTATTCTTACTTAGGTCTATACACCACATAGCTAGGCCATTTGCTGTATCCTCTATAAATTCTGTTGACAAAACTACCCCCAGAAGCCCTTGTTAGAAAGTGGTACAAATGCTGTGGTTTGTTTCTTGACTCATTTCTCATTACTATCTTTGTCTCTTTTTTTCCCCCCCAGGTAAAAGCTTCATGGGCTAACATTAAACCCTTACTCTGGCTGTAACTTTTTTCAGATATGTATACTTCACATACATCAAACAACGTTGGACTCCTTTCTTCTTCCACAAAATGGTTCTCGCACTGTGATGCCGTAGGCTCCACACTACTCTGTGGTCAACGTTTCTTATCACATGATCTCTGAGGAGATGAGGTTGGCAGAGAAACAGTGAACAAAGAATGACAGCTAACTTTTCTGCACAAGGTGTGCAATAATTTTCCTCAAAACAGAACAGAACATTTCCTTTAAAACTTCATTACATGTATTTATTTATTCATTTATTGGGGGGTGGTTGTGTATGCGTATGACCTGGTACGTGTTATGGAGGTCAGAGGACAACTTGCAGGAGTTAGTTCTCTCCTGTGGGTATTAGGAATCGAACTCAGGCCATCAGACTTGGCAGCAAGCATGTTTACCTACTGAGCTGTCTCACCAGCCTATTCTTAACCTTCCTTCCTTCCTTCCTTCCTTCCTTCCTTCCTTCCTTCCTTCCTTCCTTCCTTCTTTCCTTCCCTTTTTCCTTCCTTCCTTCCTTCCTTCCTTCCTTC
>JADRCC010575821.1:1820-19841 GCA_019843855.1 Hylomyscus alleni
TTCTATCTTGCAAAAGTAGGGTTTACAGGTTAGAGCTGGGTTTTTTTGTTTTTGTTTTTGTTTTGTTTTATAGATCTCTTAAGCACAGTAATTTAAACATAAAGCATAATATTAGCCATCACAAAGCCTGAGTTATCAGTGTGTGTATTAACTATGGGACCTATAATATGGGAGAAGTAGCTAGACCAGAAAAGCATATTAGAAAGCAGAGGAGGTCAACACAATGGGAAGACTAACTGAAGAGCTGAAAGTGAGATCTGAGCAAGCTCCTCCACAGTCTACCTCTTAGGGAGACCTGAGAGGCAATACCTTTCACAAGGCTTTCTACAAGATGCCTGCATAGATGACCCCAGAGAGAGTGGAGGAAAATGTTGAGAATGGAGCTATAGAACAGATGGCGAAGGAAACTTAATAGTTCTCATCCCAGGGTTACCTTAAGCAGGAACACTTTGTTCACTTAACTTTCACCATAAGAACAGAGGACCACATTATGTGAATGTTAGATTTTAAACTTTTGTTTCCTTTTCTTTCCAACAGAAAGTCCGATGCATGGATTTATGTTTGAAAGTGGCTTATAAAACTACAGCACATCTTCCCAGTCCCAAGAATGCTACTGAGAAGAATGAAAGTAAGTTACCACTGAAAGCACAGACATCCTTATCTTTATTCACTGGCAAATAACCAAGAACTAATCAAGCAAAATAGTGTTTTGATGTCAGAAAATAGCATCTGCTTAGATAAAATAATCCCAGGACTTTCATTTCAGTCAAGCATAATCCATGAAATAATTACAGCTGTTTGAACTAGACAGTGTGAGAGATGAGTGAATTTTCACATCTGTTTCAAGGAACTTTATAGAGAAATTAAAAGCCTTTCAAGTGTAAGTCTTTTCACAGTGATTCATTGATGAGTTGAAGAAGAATTATATGGTGGTTTTCCCTGCATTAGAATTGGTTTGTTCATTTATATCAGTAAAATTGATTTGGTCAAATGTTTTGAACAGATGTTACATATTCTGAGTGAATTATTAAAATTAAAACAAATGTTAAGAAAACATCAGAGATTAGACAAGATCAAATAAAATATGTATAAAATATTTCTGTTATGAGAGCCAGTTACATTTCCAAAAAAGGAAGAGAAAGAGAATAATAACTCAGTTTACTGGCACATACCATGGTAGACAAGGGCAGTGGGTGGGGAAGATGATGAGGAGCCTGTGTGAGCACCTGAGGCTTCTCCATTCTCATAGCTGTACCTGAAATAGGACTTCACATCTGTCTCTGTGCATCAGAGTAGTACAACTTCAATTTTACAAACGAAACAAAAGGAGTTTATACAAACAACAAAATCCACAAAGCATTTAAACAAATTGGTAGTATAAAGAAATTACAAGTCTCAAGTTTTAGAATAATGATAGGCTAATGAATGTAAAATAGAATTTTATCTGGGAAATAAATTTTGTGGATTTTAAAGGCTGTATTGAGCTTTTCCATTTTAATGCTATGGAAGGAAACAGATTACAAAATATTTAATCTCCTTGGCTCCATGAATCAATAAACAAGAGAAAAAGATTTTGTTGATAAGATAATGGAAATATTTATATTGATTTAAATTTATATATATTCTGTCTCTACTGTTAACTGGAAAATACTAGAAATATAATAAAATATTCCTTGTAGCTACCATTCTTTGTATCATTGCTAGGAATGGAAAAGTCTATAGGACAGCCTAAGTTTCATAAGGTTGTATAGCCTGGAATTTGTTTGTTTAGATTGCAAGGGAATCACAAGCCTTGGTTAATTGACTGGATCATTAGATAAATTGTTACAGTTCTTAATTTAGTCAGAAAAAAAAGTAAGACATCTGGGAATAGTTTTCTTCTTCTAATCAGGAGGAAATGCTGGTATTTCTAACAAAGTCAAACCTAAACACTATTCAAAGCAGGGTTTCTGCCTCAGAAGAAGCCATCGTTTTGTCAACTTTCAGCAACCACAAGTTCAAGAGGTCATGCTGTATACACTATGAGCTTGGCTGGCAGCTCCTGAAATAGTTATTCCTTCTGAAAGCCTGACAGATGGTTTTATAAACTGTATAAACTTCTCTATAATAAGAGTATTGGCATGTGATTTTAGCTCAGCACAGGATACATGAGCAAGCTGATCTTTTAAAATGGAAAACACAGTCATTGCCCCCATTCAAGTCATGATATGTCATGACCAACACAAAAACTTAAAGACAAGAGCAGCTAAGAGGCATCAAGGATCCGAATCATGGATAGCAGAGGGGGGGCTATAGGCCAAGGACTTAAGAAGAAATAAAGAGTGAATATTATACAAAATGCTCAAAGTTCAGACACAAGTAAGGAAATGATGATAGATAGTCACAAAGATTGGTCTATCAATCAAAAAAATAATTATGTAAATTATCAAATCTTTATAAAACAGTGGGTAAAATGTATTATAATTTATTTACTTTTGCATCATACGAAAAGACACCATGATCAAGGTAACTTAAAGAACATAACATTTGGTGGTCTTTGAAGTTTCAAAGGTGAGAGGCAGGCATGGAGCTGGGAAGAAGCTCTGAACTTACATCTTGAGACACAACAACAACAGGGCAGAGTAGGCTAACTTGAAAATCTTACAAAAACATTATTTTAGTTAAAATGTGTTTGACCAATTTCAGTTTCCTTATGTTTTTTTCCCTCTGGCTAAATGGTTCATATAATGAACATCTCTCAATAATCTCTGTTCTGAGAATGTTTCATTTCTATGATGGGAAATAATCACTGGTATTTTTTAAAAAGCATTATTTTGTTCAAAACATCATTTATACCAGTACAGATACCAGATATCATTAACTGAATTTAGATTCAACTAAGAAGCCCTAGAGAAATACACTTTGGGTGTATCTGTGAGAGTATGTGGCAAGAGGACTAACGAATTGGAAGAAGACTTTCTCTGAAGGCAAGGGGCGCAATATCACTGTGTGGGGACCTGGGGAAAGATAGAATATGAATAGACTATCAACACTTGCCTCTTTTGTATTTCCCAGGGTCAGTTGCAGCCATAGCTTCTGTTTCCTGGAACACCATGACCTAAACAGAATCATTTTTTCTGTATTCCTTTGCTACAATATACTGCATCCTCTAAAACCAGTAATTACTATAAATCTTTATTCCTTTAAGTTTCTTCTCCCTGTTCAGGCATTTTGTCACAGTAATGAAAAAAAAAAAAAAACTAGTACAGGAAATTGGTATCAGAGATGTGGTGTCATTGCTGTTATGAAACCTGAGTATATGGTTCTCAAGCCTTTGAAAATAGCGTGGAAGAGGTGTTTAAAAAAAATTCAGAGAAATTGACTGGACAAATCTCAAAATGCTGTAAGCATAGCTTAGAGGAATGTTCTGGCAGAAGCTTAAAAACCTAGGATGGCAACATGAAAAATGGGCAGTAAAGATTGTTCTCATGAGATTTCAAAGGGGGAAAGGCCCAGCTCTGAACTCGACTGGAAGCTATTCATGTTAAATTCCATTAAAAATAAATCTCTACATTTTGTTAATGTCTTGAAAATTTGTGTAAGGCTTAGCCTAAAAGTGATGGGCTAATTAATCTGACAAAGGAAAGTTCAGGACAGCACTGTATTAAGGCTGTAGTGTGGTCATTGCTTGCAACTTTATATTTGTAGTGAGAAAAGAAAAGGAAAAAGAGAGAAGAAAGATTATGAAGTATACTATCTATGCAGAAAATGAGCTACTTGAAAGTTGTAGAGAAGGAGGTATAGTTATTAAAGAGACTAGCACCAATGAGAGAATATGAATATTTTTCAGCAAGAAAGTAAGAATTTGGACAAACCCTATCAATCACAAGCTTTGGGGCATAAAACAAAATACTCATTTAAAATATTTTCCATTGATGTGTTAGAATAAGAATGTTACAAGATACTTAATTATACTGTAAACCCTGAGACTGGGTTATCTACTAGAAAAACCTGTTTATAGTTGTGGTGTGTCTCAGCCTTAGCAGACCTTTCATCCAAGAGCTTTCTGCTTGAATATTGTAAACAGGATTAAATAAAGTCAACCATAGGTAAAGAGGCAGAGCAAGCAACCAGTTGGCAGGAAGTGAATGTAGTATTATTAAGAAAAAATTATAGAAGGAAGTAGAAAGGAGGGACACTCATTTTGAAAGTTTTTTTTTTTTTTGAGAAGTTGTGAGAGAGGAGCATTCCTTCTGAGATACTGGCTGAAGAGGAAGGTCATCTGGGTACTTTCTCTGCCTCTCTGAACTAGCAGGCTTTCGCTCCAGCACCCAAGTCTTCATTGGTAAAATCAAATGATTGAGATCTTGTTAAAAAACAACATATGCTTTGAGAAGTATTTTCCAATGTGATCTCATGAGTGCCCAATAATGATCAAACTTGTAGCAACCTGGCACTGGTTTTGGAGGTATCAGAGTACAAGGGTCATCAAGTCTTCTTCCCAACTTTTAAGGATGGCTTGGTAAGCCAAACCATCATGTGCAATGTAATTGAAAAACTATACAGCATGATAAAGCTGTGAGGGTATACTGGCTGGTTTTGTGTGTCAACTTGACACAGGTTGGAGTTATCACAGAGAAGGGAGCTTCATTTGGGGAAGTGCCCCATGAGATCCAGCTGTGGGGCATTTTCTCAATTAGTAATCAAGGGGGTAGGGCCCCTTGTGGGTGATGCCATCACTGGGCTGGAAGTCTTGTATTCTATAAGAGAGCAGGCTGAGCAAGCCAGGAGAAGCAAGCCAGCAAGGAACATCACTCCATGGCCTCTGCATCAGCTCCTGCCTCCTGACCTGCTTGAGTTCCAGTCCTGGCTTCCTCTAATGATCAACAGCCATGTGGAAGTAAGCTCAATAAACCCTTTCCTCCCCAACTTGCTTCTTGGTCATGATGTTTGTGCAGGAATAGAAACCCTGACTAAGACAGAGGGTAAAGCCAAAACCAAAATGGAAACTTCCTGGACATGGAAGACAATAAGAATTTGGAGTGTTTTCCATGGAAAGCTGCATCCAAGGTAAACTCATAGGGCCTATGTACAGTAAGGTTGTCTGGATAGGACTTCCCAGTTTCAGGGGGGTACACTTCAATCATGTGGGCCAGAGGCCCAACATGCAACTATAACATATTTGCCTGGATTATTTTTGTTTTTCTTTGGTATGATTATTTATATGTTGATATTCATCCTATTTATATTGGGAATGATTTTTCTCTGTGACACTATATTGGAAATATATGTCTTGCTTTTGATATAAGTACATGTGCATGTGCAGGGGTGAGGGTGGTTTACAAAATCTCACAGATAATAGTTTACCTTGGGTCTCAAGGACTCTGAACATAAATGGTTAACAATGTTAAGCCTAAAAGGACTCTTGAAGAATAAATGCATTTTGCATTAGGAGATGGAGCTGAGACTTTGAAGATACCAGAAGTGGAATGTTATAATCTATAGTGAAGTGTTTGGTGTCACATTGACAAGGGGTGGATTGTTGAAAGTAATTTGCATTGTGAGAGTAACTGAAGTTTAGAATCCCCAGGAGATGATAAGATACATCTGTGTGTTTGGAAAATATTTCTAGAAATCATTGACTGTAAAGGAAGGAACTGTTATAAATATGAACATTATCATCACATGAGCTGGAGTCTCAGATACAATAAAAGAAGAAAAGGGACAAAGCCAGTGGAGTCCCGCCACTCTCCTTTTCTCTGCTTTCCAGCACAGGCTGTCCCTTCTCGACTCGGATGAACTGAATCCTCTGGCACTGTGAGCTAATGTAAATCTGCCCTCATTGATTTGGTGCTGTCAAGTATTTTCTTATAGGGACATGAAAATAACCAATGTATTTTGTAATTTTAGAATTTTCTTCACGTGTTCTATTGATTTGTTGACTTCATGAACATGGACTATAAACAAAACCATTTTGCCTTGTACTATATTTAATATTTTATCAGAAATACAGATATCAATCAGGTTTATTTTAATCAACATTTTTGCATGTGATTATGTGATATGCTATTTCTTAGTTATTGCTTTGGGAAGATCATGCTATATCATGCACATCACTTCAGTCCAAACCGTAACAGTGAAGTTTTGTTTGAATGCTCTAAGATTGCCTGTACTTCTGACTCTGTTCAAGAGAAACACAAATCTACTAGTGAGTGTACAGCTAGGATTTAATGTCAGTGTGTTTTTTCATTAGATTAAACTCTACTGAGACTTAAATGGGTGACATCAGCACCCATTTGCTTGAATCTCTTGTTTCTGGCATTCAGTGCTTGCTTTACATTTTCTTAAACTCTAGCTTTTGTTTGAAGGTGTGTTCTTCTTTTGCTTTAACTGCTTTGCGTCCCTTTTTATCCACTTCTCCATCCTTCCTCTTTTTCAGCTGTGTGTGTTTTTTTAAATGTGACTTATTTATGAATGTTTTAAGCTAATATTTGAAAAAAACTATATCAGAGTTTTCAGTTGTTATTGCTCTTAGCATTTTCAGCCCTTCATGGAATACTCTGAGCAAAGTAAAAATTAACCACATGTCCATAGAAACTGAGGGGAAAGTATATTATGTTATTCATACTTGAGAGGGTTTAAATCCAATGTGGTTAATTAAACAATAATGCTAAATGTCATAGCTATCTCTTCTCTTCAAATTCCTTCCCCCCACCCCAGCCCCATATACTGAGTCCTTTGAAACAATAAAAAAAGTGTCAAATTTGGAGAAAAATATAAAAGATTCTAAAATTGCTGTTGATGTGTTTTGGCTGTAGTGACCATCTCATGTTTCCTTGTGGTGTGCACAGGTGAAAACCAGAACATGACATACCTTTGCAAACATGGAGAAGCAAGTCCCATGCCTCCCCCTGCTGCCAACATGTCTGACACGTTGCAAATCCACTTTGCATTTTGTTTTTCTCAGAACCCATGTTCTGTTCTCATTCCTTACACTACAAGTTGCAGAACGCTGTCACCCAAATTGAAATATCACAAAACCATTTCTAATTCTGTTCCACTTTCTTGGATAGCTGTCTCCATGGAACTCGATCTTAGTGAAATGTGATGAGGTTTGGTGCTACCTGTGGATATCATTTCACTTCCGGATATAGTCTCTTATTAGTTTTTTAGTTTTTGAGATTATAATACTTCAGTGTCCTGTCACCTTCCCCTTTTCTTCTTCCATGCATTTCCTGATCTCTATCAAATTCATAGCCTTCAATTCATTCATTGTCATTATATCTATTCTATTTATATGTGTATGCATATTTATGTCTCTTCTCAACTATAACCTTATCAGTCTGTATAAGATAGCAAGATACTTTTTTCGTTTCCTAAAAATGAGTATTTTGTGATAAAAAGGATAAAATTATAAGTTATATCAATACCAATGAATAACATATTGTCTTTATAAACTAGCCACACCCATTCTTCATCAGTTGAAGAGTCTTGCTATCTCAAGTCTGTACATCTTCCACTTCTACCCTGGGACACCCTCTCCCCAAATATTCCACATTAAGTTTTCTCCCCTCATTAAATTTTTGTCCAACCACTGCCTTTTATAGGGATGTCTGAGGATTCTAAAACAGAATCTTCTATTTTTCCAAACTTCTATCTTCATCTCTGTGACATTCATTATCTTCTGGAATCATATTATACAATCACAGCCCATTGCTTACATTGTTGACTAATCAAATTACAGCAAGTGTCTCACAATGACTACTGTGTTCTTATTTTCCAGAACTGTCCTTTGAATATAAATGCTCCCTGGTTGTATATCAAATGCCCACAAAAAATTAATCATCCAAACACCATGATTTGCAGGCCACAATTATAAATGATGCATATTATAGGTAAAATCGCTTAGACAGTCTGTTGTGTTTCCCAAAGCAAGAGTTAACTGGGGAGATAATAATGGAAAGGATTTGTCTAGCCTGAAGCTAAGGATAAAGTTTGTAAGGATGTAAGTTCAAGAAGGTTTTCTTGAATCTGTGTTACAATAATTATCATATATTACTTACCTCTTATATTTAGTAAATGTATATTTAGTTAACTTCATACATTAGATAGCATCCCTCAAAGTAAAAATTTTTAAAGTAAAAGTATCATTTCTTGAATGTCTGTTATATTTTAAGAAAGTGGTGAAATTGCCAGCTAGGAACTCAGACCCAGAGTCCAAGAAGTTAGGAGATACTGAATTTTATCAACAATGTGATGTGGTCAGCCTCTGCCTCATTTGCCTGGTTTGACACCCTGGCTATAGTCATGTGAAACACAGGACTTCACCAGACTATCCAAGAAAGTGGAACAGAATTGGAACTGATTTTGTGAAATTTCATTTTGGGTGACACATCTTGAAGTGTACTTGATGAGAAAAGCACATGGGTTCTGAGAAAGCAAAATGCAAAATGGATTTGCAATGCATCGGACATGGTAACAACAGCAGGAGACATGGGCTTGCTTCTCTATAATCAGATTCTCCACCCATAAAAGACATGAGACTGTTTTAATCTGCTGAGTACATGGTAATTTGTCATACAGTGATCACTGACAAATGCAATATTAATTTTCTTTTCTCAAACTTACTAAGATTAAAATCCTTAGTGACACTTAAAGAATTATTTTGGACTGAATAGCTTAAACTGATGACCACTTGAGAAATAAAAATAAGTATAAAACATGAAAAAATTAAAATTACAGATTTTCATATTTTTAGACATTGGTCATTCAAGGTATACATTCCATTATTTGCCCTGTTTTCAAATTGGCAAGGAAAATCTGCATTTAAGAGTAGTAGAGGCTAGGAATGTGTCTCAATGGGAGAATTCCATCTCCCCATTGTGAGATAAACAATTAGAAGAGAATAGTTATCAAAATATAATATTTAGATAATTTTGTAATATATCCATTAGTACATTGGAGACTTAATAGAGTTTCTACATCTTTCAGTTGATTTAACAAATGTCTTTGAGAGATGATTTTCCCTTTCCTTTGTATTACAGTCATGATTAGATCTATGGTTTCCTTTATGCTGTGTCTTAAAGTCTAACCACAACTGTTAACATTATTTGGTAAGAAAAGTATGACTTAATTTATGAGTTTCAAATTAAATGATGTGGTTTTCACAAATACATTCTAACAAAAGAGTGGATTCATCTTTTAGCAGCTTCTCAATGAACACACACACACACACACACACACACACTCACATACACAAAGTGAGAGAGATTGAATATGAATATGAAGCAGTACATGGCCCACTGTACTATCCTAGTTCACCATCTCCTGATGGAATCTGTCCGTATCTTAGATAAAGTAACATGAGATAGAGCACTTACCACTCATCCAATGTCTTTTCAAGAGCTATGTTAGAGAGCCTTTGCAATTATCAGCAACAGTTTTTCATATAAAGCATTTAACTCCATTTCCAGACACAATATTCATCCATTAGTGTTGATTACATCCAGAAACAAATGTGAATGAATTTTGAAATCTATGTAACACTATTTCCGAATATGAGTTCCTTGTTAGAAGGCTAGATTTATCTAGTCTCCAAAACACTTGTGGCATGTACCAAAACTAAATAAAACCAGGGCAAACAGTATCCTTCAATGCTTAGTCTCTGTTCTCAACCTTTTTACCACTGAACAAGAGGAAAACATTAAGAACTCAAGAAATGAATAATGATGACGAGCCCAAAAATTTGCAATACATAGCTATTTTATTTCCTGGCTTATACTTTTTCCTTTTTCATGTGTAGCCTCTTTTTGAGAAACAACAATGAGGATGCCATTCTTCCAAATTTTGTTGTCTCCCCCTTTCTTCTGAAGGTGGCATCAGGACTGCATGCCCTTAAGAAAAGCCAGCAGAAAATCAGGCTCTGCAGGCTGAGACTGTCTTTTTAGCACCTCACCATCTCTTAGACTAAAGCTTTCCCCACAGTAGTGAATGGGCATAGATTGCTCTCACCCTGGCTGAGTTTTCTGACCCTTCTTATCATGGATTCAATCTCATGTTTCTTTCTTCAACTCTCAACAACCACCTCTGGCCTTAGGCCCAGGCTGGAACAACTCTGCTGTGGCTCATTTTCCTCCTCAGTCCAATGAGCTCAGTACTCTGAGATCCTATTGATGTTGTGTGCTTCTCGCAAGGTATAGAGTAGCTGCTGGGCTACCTCTGTGTCACAGGGGAGCTTGGGAAGCTTGAAGGTACTCAATGACTCACCCAACTGATCAGCACATATATTCTGATCTTCTGGTTTCTATGGATGTAGTCTGGAAATTCATAACTGAATGATCTGTTTTACAACAATCAAAATGAGGCATTACTGCTTATTTATTTACTTCCCATGTTTGTGAGCATGTATGAGGGTGCCATATTGCTCATGTGGAAGTCAGAAGACAGCCTGTAGGAATTATTTGTATCTTTCACTATATGGATCCTAGGAATCAAACTCAAGTCATAATCTTAACAGTAAGCACTTTTGTCCCCTGAACCATTGCTCCAGATAGCAATACAGCTTTTAAGAAAAGATTTGGTCACCTTATTGCTTCTAATCTTTCTGGACATCTATCAGAATGTCTACCCTGATATATAACCAACAGCAATTGTTTCTGACTCAATTTTATTTCTCTATCTCTTTTTCTACTATTGTCAACTGGGTACTCTCCTTAAAACTGTTTTTCACTCTGACTGTGGTCAGTGATTAAACCATGGAGGAACGTGCAGCTTCTGGAATTTAGAAAATCCTTAGCTCTCTCCTCAGGTCATGCTATAAGATGGCTATATTTTTCTCTTTACAGCACTTACCTAAGAAGCAGGAGGTTGGAAAGTGTATACTCTCGATATTTCAAGCAATGTGTCTCAGGATGTGATACCATCATTGTGGTTAGACACAGCATGAAAGAGTAACAAAATTAAAACATAATTATTGTGGATTAATTTTAAAATGTCCTACAGGGACTCATGGGCTTGAACACTTGGATCCTGTTTTGAAGATTGCAGAACCTTTAGAAAAATGAATTATTTCTCTAGGAACTACCAGGAGCTATCCTGGATTTTTGATAGCATGACCATACTTTTTGTTTCTTTCTTTGCTTCCTGATTATCAACACAGTGTGACCAGGAATTTCATCTTCTGTACCTGTCTACCCTGCAGTGACGAGCAATAAACCCTTCCTTGCTTGAGTTTCTTCTTGATAGACCTTAGGTCACAGCAACTAGGAAAATAAGCAATATGCTAATTTTCATAAAACACATTAATCTTGTAGAAAATATTATTTATATCTTCATGATGAACTTGTTCAAAATTTTCTCTTTCTAGAGCTTGAATGTTCTTGTTGAGTTGTCTGACATTTGCAAAGCCCTCTAATAATCTTTCCTCTAATAAATATCTCATATTTCCCTAAAGTTAAACTCATGTTACTGTTTCTAAAGTATTCCTCATTGTCCCTACTCCTAATAATCAGAACAGTACCTATGACTTAAATCTTAAAAGCATATCATTTTGCATCAATATCTGATTTCAAATATTTATATATTTACCCTGCATCTATTATTGAGAAATATCATATTGTGTATGTTAACTTTTTCTCTCAAAAAGCTTTCCAGCTATTGATTGATATTAGTTTTGAATTTTATCTGCACTGATGAAGTTTGGATCTGAAATGTTCCTTAAATATACACCAAAGACATGTAACAGTGTTTGGAAGTAGGTCTTTGAGGAAATGATTGGATCACAATCACTGATTTGATCAATATTTAAATCTACTGGTAAGCTTATAGCTGAGTGGACAGATGGAGGTGAATACCTTTAAAGGATAGTATATTTTGTCTTCTTGTTGATATTTCTTTCTCTGTCTCTTGGCTACAGAATGATGAAGAGGTTTCTTACATAGTACCTTTCAACCATGATGTTTCTCTGTCTTGCCAGATCTAAAGGCAATGGAATCTGCCAACTATGGACTGAAATTCCTGAGACTGTAAGCTAAAACAAACCTTTCTTTCTTTAAGTTGCTTATCTCTGGTATTTTTTTCTTAGCAATGGAAAAAACTGGTAATACTAATGACTAGTGTTACCATGTGAGAAGTGATTGAACTGGATTACAACATCACAGGCAGTACCACATCAGAGCATCCTCTCCTTAAAGCTATGAAATAGGACACTGTCTCATTCACTCTTCATTTCAGAGTTCCAGATGTACAATGTGTTTCACATTCAAAGTGACCTGATGTAACTTTAACTTCATGAACTCAGGAAAAGGCAACAAATACTAAACCTGATAATATAGTATTCAATAAATAAGGCACATGAGTCTGAAATTCATGTACAAAACAAAGCACATATTTGTTCTTAGTGTCAGTCACCGAAGTATAAAATTTTACTGTTGGTGTTTTCCTTCTCTTGGTGTCCTCTACTTACTGATCATTACTTCTAGGTAAGTGGACATTTGAAGTTAGGTCCTAAACTAACATTCATTCATTCCACTCACCCTCTACTTAAACCTATATATCCTCTACTTAAACCTAATATATCTCAAATCTATATATAATTAGTGGATAAAAATTAATATGTGGTCATATAGCTCAGAAGTGAAAAATGTAAAAAATTAGTTAATGCTAACTAAAGTTTGAGTCACTAAAAATGAAAGTTTGTAAACTTGAGAAAAATAGTTAAGTTTAAAGTGTAATGAAAACGAAATATAAGTAGTAGATTAGCTTTGGCTCTGACCTATATAAAACTTAACATTATACATTGACTTCAGTTATATGAGTACTCTTAACAGACTATAAAGGTTTAAAGATCATTGCTAATAAAATACATCCAGAGGAGATATACTGATATTTCTTTAGATGTAGGAGTCTTCTAATTTCCTTTTATCTTTAAGAAATGCAGCTGAACTCAGTTCCCATGACGGAAAGCAAACATAATAGGCAGTTCTTGTCTCAAGCATGCCAAGGAAGCTCTGTAACACTAAATCATATCCATAGGCCCAAAAGTTAGTTCTTGCTTGGAATATACTCATCAGTTGGCTGGGAGATGCTTCAGGCAGGAGAATGGTTGCTTTTCAAGGGTGAATATATCAGTTAAGCATCCAGCACCTACTCTTAAAATGGCAGGGATGGTGACATACACTTGTAATCTTTGTGTTGCTGAGTTATAGACAGGTAGACTCTTGAAACAGCAATTTGTTCTATACAGTGAAGTTTAGATAGATCCAATCTCACCCCACAACTCCCACCAAAACAGGATAGTCAGCATCTAAAGAAAAGTAGCTCTTCTTTGACCTTCACATGCATATGCAGACACACACAGATACACACAGACACAGACACACACAGACACACAAACACAGACACAGACACACAAACACAGACACAGACACACACAGACACAGACACACACACACAGACACACACACAGACAATGACACAGACAAACACACAGACACAGACACAGACATACACAGACACACACACATGTGCACAAACACACAGACACAGATACACACACACAGACACACACACAGACACACACATACAGGCACACAGACACAGATACACACGCATACAGGCACATACACACATATGCACACACACAGATACAGACACTCATACACATACATACACACACAGACACACAGACACACCGACAAAGACACACACAGACACATACACAGACACACACAGACACAGATACACACAGACACAGACACACAGACACAGACACTCACAGACAAACAGACACACACAGACACACATGCACACAGACACAGACATACACACACACACACATACACACACACACACTTCATATCTTCATGTAAACACTTGATGTTTGCTCCCATCTCTCTGCCTCAGCACTTGTGGTTTCATTGATCTATCTCAGTCACTCCTTTAAAAACCTGTTATTGTGTAACTATGAGATGACTCCTGTAATGTGTTAAAAGTTTGGCTATCAGCTTAGGGCTTTGGAGAAGTGGCTAGAACTTGAAGTTGACTTCACTGAATGAATGCATTATGGTCTTATAATTTGATACCTTCATTGGAAGGTGATGAAAACTAGGGAGATGAGTGTGATTGGAATGAGGGGTTGCTACAGGTGACTTTTAAGGGTATATTTTAGCCCTTTCATCTTACTTTCTGTATCACTATGGCTTTGGAACTATTGCTAGGTAAATAGCTTCCCCTGTCACACACTCCCACTTATGCGTTGTCCTCCTTCAGCACAGGATTGGTAAGACTGAGCCAGCTGATTATGGATGATACTCAGAAACCATGAGCTAGAATACATCTTTCCTTATTCAAGTCGATTTAACAGAATATTTTGTTCAAGCAACAGAGAGTGACTGATGCATTTACAATTCACTATAATGTCAATCTAAAGTCTAATTATTGATAATTTTATCATCATTGTGTTATTCAAATGAAGTGTATACTGCACTAATCTACCCTTGTGAACTACCTTTGCTTATCCTTACACTTTCTCACATAATTTTCAGATGTTTACAACTAAGCTAGAATTTTAAGACAGGAAAATGCTATCTTCTGCCTTCTCCTATAGACACAGATTAGTAGCTGTTTGGTTTAAAAATTAATGATGGAAATAAAAATGTACCTGAAACTGAAGTTTCTGGAAAAACCTCCTGCTATTGCCTGTCTTTCACCACTTCTCAAACTTGATCTTACTTGCCCCAAAGCCTGTGTTTCATAGCTGGGTCTCTGAAGACAGCCTTCTTGAGAGCAGTTTTGTCAAGGGATTATCCATAGAGTACCTTATGGGAAGGAAGCAATTATACCTATATAATTCACAAAGATGCCGCGAGATATCTTTGATATCTTGGTGGTTTTCTTCTTGTCCATGGCAGCTATCACTTTTTGGGAATGGCAGGTAATTCTGGCCAAAGAGCATGTCTCTAAGAGTGATCTGAGATCCCATTATCTTCTCCACAATGGTAGTTTTGTGTCTGAAGTAGCATTCACCCAGGACCAGTAGCCTTTCCCAGGTTTCATGAACTTGCCCAGTTCACCAGCATCCAGCAAGTTTCAACTCACAGAAGCAGCTACCTAGTCTGAAGGTTTTCTAGACTTTCTAAAGCACACTGGATGTACAATGAAAGGAAGAAGGCATAAAACTTTGCATAATTAGTTTTGTTTAAGTTCAAATGGGATTGCATTACACTTTAATATCATGAATACTTCTGAGGCATTAATGTAAGTTTGCTACATTAACCTGCATTTGTTTATGCTCTACAAGTGAATCAGAGAACTTTTGGACAGTTCCTTAGAATGAATCCACAAAAAAACATACCATTAAAAACCAACATCAACAACAAAAAAGAGCTGGGCAGTGGTGGCACATGCCTTTAATCCCAGCACTTGGGAGGCAGAGGCAGGAGGATTTCTAAGTTTGAGACCAGCCTGATCTACAGAGTGAGTTCCAAGACAGCTAGGGCTATAAAGAGAAACCCTGTATTGAAAAAACAAAACAAACAAACAAATTAAAAACAAAACAAAACAAAAAAACATACCATTGTTCATACAAAATGTCGGCAACAGTTCTTGGCTCACGCAGTGTCCTACATAGTATGTTCCTCAATACATTGCCTCATTACTTTCATGACCATGGCCAATCAGTTCCTGTTCACATCTCTTTCTTGTGTATCTACTCTCTGAGAATCTTTAAAAGTAACTAAATATGTGTTGTGAGTTCATACAAAAATTTGGTTGAGAATTATTTTTGTTAATTAAAATTTGTGTGCTTCATATCTATCAAATCCTAAATACCATGTTCACTGCAAGCATGAGGTGTCCATGTGTAATACCACTCTTCAAGTCCGTGTCCACTCCCTTCACTTAAGTGACTATGAGAGCACATTGTACTCATATAGGCTCAGACTGTCAGCCTTAACACATCTTCTTTGTAAGAATCTTGGAAATGGCAGGGATTCTTTTCTTTTGTATGCTTAGTAGAGAACAATTCTTTGTCTCTGTTGGGCTCCACTTTTCAGTTTTGTGCTAGATGATCTCATCCCCTCTGCCATCTTCCAGGAAATTAATGGTTGGACCCAAGTGTTCTTATCCAGCATTCTTTTTCCTTGACACCTACAGGCCTATAAAGCCAGAAGAATATCAATAGTCCAAAAGGAACTGAGTCCCTTTCCTGGAAGAGCCATCCAGACTTCCAAGGGTTCTTTATTCACTTTCATACCAACCATTGACTTTTCCATCTAGTCAAAACTGAATGATACCATCACCATAACACTTCTCAATGCAGACAGTGAGTTCCTATGTGTCAAACCTAAAATGATTACTTGATCTCTCTACTTATCCTGACACCATTGACAAATTTACTATTTTAATTAAAACTTTTTTTTTCCATTGTAGCTTTGCCAACTCTTGCAACATAGTCTATTATTCTCTATACTCCCCTTAAAGGTCACTTCATCTCTTTACATGAGACTGCTAGCAGCTCTGAGGAATACGATCAGATTCAGTGAACTTAGCCCACTAAAGTCTTTAGAAATTTGAACTTATAACATAAAACAATTGTAACTTTTATGTTACCTTCAAATCTCTCCTTCAGCACTTCCCATCTTATCAAGTTGGCTAATGTGTTTGTTTCCCAACTATTTCTCATGTACCTTTCTTTCAGTCTTTACTTACTGCTGCTGATGAAGTAAAAAAAAGGAAATCCTTGAAAATTTACCTTGGAAGGGTTGTTTATCTATTGGAAATAAGAAAATATCTTCAATTCTCGTTCTTCTGCTGTCACTCCAGATCTACTTTTGGCTCCACACATCTGTGCGTCACACTGTGCTGCAGTCACACCTTTCCGGCTTGTAGAGTTCCTTCTGATGTTCTGTTTACTCTCCAGTCTGATGATTACCAGATGAGTACTTCCAGTGTTCACCACCCACCATAATTCTTCTTAGCCCTGCATCTTTAATCATATTCTCTCAGTATTAGAACCCTCACTGTATCACTGTATCCTTCAACACCCAGCCCATAGTTGAGAAAGAAAGAAGTTCTCACCATAAGAGCAGACTCTGCACCTCCTTTTCCGTGCACCAAAATGCTTTGCTGCACTCTCCCTGATGTCCCCTCTTCACCACATGGTGTTATGGTTTTCGCTTAATAGATCTCTCTCTCTCTCTTACAGTGCACAAAATGGGTAGGCTGTGTTTGTTGTTTTATATGCAATGTCTACCTCATCATTTAATGTGTAGTATGGTCTTATTGAATGAGATAATGAATTTAGTTTTACAAAATCCACTGCACAATTCAGCATCACTTATTCATTTTCTTATGCAGAAAGTTTGTTCATTTTGCTCTTGAAGATTTCACTGACCATACATCCTGCTGGAATTGTCCTATAGTTAGAAGCTTGCTGATGAGCAAGATTGTATCCTTCAGTACAGGTGTAAGGAATATTTTCTCAAAGTGTGGTGAACAGTAGACTTACACACAGCCTTCTAAATGATACCACCCACTGTCGTTTGTTCTTCTTGCTGCAAAAATAAATAACAAGTAATAGATCATATCCTTAATACTTTGATGGTCACTAAACTTTAAGGCTTTTTATAAAGTACTAAGAATGATTCTTAAGTATTTCAATAAAATCTGGCTCTTTGGGCATTATGATGACTTTGGAGTGATGAGATGAGCTAAATTACACTTCAAAAATTCAAATGCTGAAATTTTAACTCTTTGTGCTCCCAAATGTGACTAGTTCTGGGTGTAGGTTCCCTCAAAAAATATTCAAGAGTAGTGATTAACATTGGTTGTCAGCCTGACATACCAAGGAAGAGAGAAGCCCAGTTGAGGAATTACCATATCGTCTTGTGGACATGTCGATGGGGTATTTTCTCATTTGTTAATTGATATAGGAGGGCTAGGCTCCCATGCTGAGCCACCGCTCCACTGGTGGGACTGGACTGACTCAGAAAACTAACTGAGCAAAATCCAATAAGCAGGGTTCCCCTTCATGGTTTCTGCTTC
>JADRCC010575823.1:5123-16229 GCA_019843855.1 Hylomyscus alleni
GCCATTAGCCAAGAAGCTATTTGAAACTAATAGCTACTAGCAAAAGAAAAATCAATTTCTCCAATGCAGTATAACTGGGTATGTCAATTGCCTTCGGAGCAGACCTTCTGCCCAGGGGAAGTTGGAAACATAAAACAAACCCATATTTGAGTGTGTTGGGGGAGGGGGGTTAGTTTCATCTTCCCCATGGTTTGACAAAGGCTATTAACATTATGCACTTCCCTCTATCTCAGAGGCAAACATTGATTTTCTCTCTAAGTAATAACCACATATTTGTTGTGAATACCACTGTTTTCCCACGGTAGTTGTTCGGATGTTGCCCAGCCTACTCATTACCTTTTATTTCTATTACTTTTTGAGTTCCAGTGGTTTTATTTCTCTGTGGATCACTCCAGTTGCCATCTCTAGGTAGTCTTCAAGCTGGCAGTAATTATAACACATTTTTTTCCTATTCTCAGAGATCATTCCTATTCCTATGACAATAAATAGCACAGCTTTATAGTCATATTTTTTATTTTTTCCAGTACCTTACACTGTGTTCATTTTTATTATAATTTAAAACCCAAGTGCCCATGAAGACAGTTTGTTTGTTTGTTTGTTAACATATCTATTCAATAAATGTGCTCTTTCTAAATGATGACTAAAGATAGCTGCTAGAAAACTTGAAATTCTATCATGTATTAGATATGGGAAGAAAGGCCACTGAGATGCTTGACGGAGTGGAATTTGCTGTTTGGAGAAAGGAAACAAGAATTAGAAAAAGAAGAGAAGGAGAAAAAGGGTAAAGAGGAAGAGGAAGAATGGAACAGATGGTTTGTTAGTAGCCGAGGAATGGAATGGAGGTTTGATTGCAACCTTAGAGAGGAATCTTAAAATTATTTCCCTGGAGAGTTGAGGATTCAATATTTTATTAAACAGAAGATGAGACAATGCACATATATTGTCTAACACACTTGTATACACATACACACACAGAGACTTGAAGAACCAAAATAAAGACCGGTCAGAGAAAGTTTGACTCAATTAATAACACTGAGATGTTGGGTGGAAATATTCAATACCAGGACATGGTCCCTCTTCTGTACCATAGTCTCAGAAAAATTATCTGTGACCATCCTGCCTGAGGGGCTGTCTCTTCAGATCCCACCTGCCAAGGATCACCCCACCTCTCTGCCCACCTCCTGCTAATTGCCACGCCTCTCTCATAGTTCGAGTTATGCTGGAAGTCCTGCCTCCAGAGACTCAAGAGAAGTTGCTGATTGTGCCAGGCTGCTGACGAACTTGTGGGAGGGGTTTTACCTTACCTTCTACCTGGCTTAACTTTGTAACAAAGAACATTATTAAATGGAACGTGGCTGAGTAAACACTGACACATCTTGGTCCATTTTTATAACCTGTACACGTGGATATGGTAATTAATAAGGTAATTTTATAAGGTAAATTGATAAGGTAATTTTTTAAGGTAATATATTATGGCAATCCAGGTCCCTGACTCCATCTTCCAGAGGACCCACTTATATCGTGGCTGCTGACAGCTACAATTATCCAAGGTCACTCAGAAAATGTTGAGCCAAATCCAGTCACTGGGGGAGTCCTAAATCTATAGGGAATGGGTGTACCTGAGGACAATATTTCTTCAGCCATCAGTCAGAAAGTAGAGTTCATGCAACTCATAGAAATATATTTTAACATGCAGTAACTAAACAATTTTAGGAATATAAACAATGTTTCTCTCAGAAAATATGAAAATCATAAAGACAACACTAAGATCTATCATTTAACTTCATCATTACCTACAATTAACATGCACTGTCTGAGTGTGTGTGTGTCTGTGTGTGTGCGCGCGCGCGCACGTGCACACGCGCGTGCATTTAATTTCTTTTCACTCAAATTCTTTTTCTCTCTTGGAGTATTTCTTATTGTTTCTCTGTAGGTAGAGGCATACTGTTGATTGATTTTATACTTTGTCTTCAGTTCCTGGTGAAATCTTTCATGTCTTAAGCAAAATACAAGATAAGGCTAGTATAAACTATTTCTTCTTATGCCAAGACATCTTCTGTGGAGAGCTGGTTCTCTAAACATGTGGAGAACTACTTCCCTACAGGAATGCTGGTTCTCTAAACGTGTGGAGAACTACTTCCCTACAGGAACGATTCCCAACTGACAGGCTGGGGGCGTGGCCACCTGTGTCTCATTTGGCTTGACCAATTAGAAACAGTTCCAGCTAACTGGCAGTTTATGACGTCATTCAGGTCTATAAAAAGCAGCTGACTCCGAGGAGTGAGGGGCCTTTCTTGCCTCGAGGCATTTTGCCTTGAGGCATTCTTGCCTTAAGGCATTCCTGCCTTAGAAGCATTTTTGCTTTGACACATTTTTGCCTGAAGGCAGTTTTGCCTTGGGGGTTTTTGCTTAGAGACTTGGCATGGGTTTGTCCTCAGACTTGGAACTTATTGGCAATTAGCATTCATTCTAGGTAAGCTGTTTTCTCCCTCCTATTATTCTCTCGCAACATTGTTTTTTTTTTTCCCTCACCTAATGTAACTTTCCCTTAAGATAAATAAAGGCCTGATTAAGCCACCTAGGAAGGAATTTGGTCTTATGCCTTTTAACCCTGCTGGCTAGGATCCCCCAAGAGGCATAAAGACAATCTTCAGAAGATAAATTATTGTTATTTAAATCAGAAATACTGTTAACTGTTATCTTCCCCCTTCACTTCAGCCATCAGACTTCTGACAGCCTCTGCTTGGAGGCTAACACCTGGGAGCTAAGACAGATGCTCTCTGTTGACTGTCGGTTCATCTTTGAAGAAGCCGCCTGAGTATGCCCACCACCTGAGTACACCCATCGCCTTAGCATGCCCACTGCCTGAGTACACCAGCTGCCTGAAGATCTGAACCTGGGGACTTTGGCACGTGAATTTTCTTTGCAGTATAATCTAGAGACTTGGTTTCAGTTTCTCTTGTGACTATAAAAACCCTAGCTTATTCTAAGTAAAGTAGAGCCTTGATTGGGACGCGACTTGGCTTTGTGTTTTCTCTTTGCATTTCAAACCCTTTATTTCAGGTCCTTTATTCCCTCCTGGTTGAGAAGAACCCAGTTCGTGAAACTGGGGCCAGTTTCAATTAACAGCATGAATTCTTCCAGAACTCCAGATTATTATGAAAATTGTCAAACTTTCATATGGCCTCTTTTATCCCATTCAGCACTTCATAGGAGATTAATGGATTAACTTAGTTGATGCTACAATAACTACTGTTTTCTTTAATAAAAATTCTAAGTAAGGTGTTGTGATATATATCTATAATTTCAGCCCTTGAGAGATCAAGGCAAACAAATTGAGTTCAAAGGCCATCCATAGCTAAACAATACATAATAGGCCAATTTTGACTATACAGTGAAATTCTGCCTTTAAATAAAGTGAGGGTGGGGTAATGTTTTATTTTCACTTTCTAGGGTTTGTTTTTATAATAGTAAGATCATACAATGGTATGATGGTTTATTTTTATTTTCAACTCGACTGGATTCAAATTCACCTAGGAAACAGACTCTAAGAGGACTTGAGGAAATTTTTCTGAGATGTTTAACTGAGAAAGGAATACTTACCCTGAACTTAGGCAACACTGTCCTATGGTCTTAAAGCCAAGACTGACTGAATAGAGAAACTGGAAAATGTCAAAGTGCTCCCATTTGACTCCACTCTGTTTCCTGACCCGTCTAGATGTGAGGAAGAAATAGCATATTCCTGTTACACATAGCAACAAGAAAACAGAATGTCAGTACCAAGAGGGCATCATTGTTTGCTCTGATAAACTAGACGGGAAGTTTTCTAGGCCTTCAGAAATGTTTTGTGGAGGAAATGTTAAAATTTGAAGCTGTGGGTTAGAGAATACATAGAGTGCTCTAGGCAGAGCTTCATGTGCATGCTAGGGGAGTTCTGAAGACTGGAATGCCAATGAAAATGTAGACAGTAAAGGCCAGACTCCTAAGAGAAGGCCTACCCAAGTGTAGATTGTACCATGCATGAACTAGGGGGTCCAGACTGAATTAAAAAGTGTCTTAGTCATTGTTTTATTGCTGTGAAGAAAAACCATGGCCATGGCAGCTCTTAAAAAGGGAACCATTTAACTGGAGCCTGCTTAGGGTTTTAGAAATTTAATTCATTATCAGCATTGCTCAGGCATACATAGTGCTGCAGAAGTTGCTAAGAATTCTATTTACATGGCCACAGACAGCATGCCTTCCTAGTTCTGTCTAGTTATGAAATTATATATATTGCCATGTTTCTTCATCCCTGAAAATACAGACAATGCATTTGAGTCTCATGACTATTTCTTGATCTATGAAACACAAAAGTTTGCCCAAGGCAAGTTGAGAGAATCAGCCACAAAAGTTTAGAAATGTGGAACGAGCTCCCCAGATCAGAGTATGTGTAGGTAGTGTTCCTAATGAGCATGGGTGTGGCAATGCTATAGAAGCGTTCAAGGTCTCCAACCACTGTACTCAGTTCCACTGGTAATTGTCCAGAGTAACAAATAAAAGGCACAGTCGGGTTGTTCAATGAGTCAAGACAATTAATGTTGCCAGCTCTATGAACAAAAGGAGTCTCTCTCTCCTTCTCTTACCCTCTCTCTCTCCCTGTCCCTCCCTCTTCCTGCCTTTCTCCCTTCCCCCCCCCTTTCCTGCTGTTTCTTAGGTAATTGTATTTATGCCAAGATCCATTGAGATTATGGATGCTAGTTCTCTGAACTCATTATGTACTCATTTAGTTGAACAGTTTTTAAACACAGTAGAATAAAAGAATGGAAGAAAGATGACAATTTGTTAAACTATTTTATTATCTAACATCCCTAACAACCTTAAGAAGCAAAAAAGAATTCTTTTATTTTTCACCGATAAAATGAAATAAAAGTTGTGAGAGTCTTGGGGAAAAATCAATGAGAGTGCACACAAAGCATAGCATCATTCACAATAGGCCTGCCTGTGATGGACAGTGGCACCACGTTAACAGTGTGATGAAAGCATAATGAGCATTTAAATATGTCAACTGAATTGACTTGAGTCGAACCAGATTGAACTGTAGCTAGATGATTTTTCCTGTGTTCACAGCTTCTAGGGAGCTGGAGGGAGGTGTTCATTCGTTACAGTTTTATAACGGATCTTTTACAAAAAGCCTGCTCTATTTCCCAGATCAAGTGGAAGGATCACAGCAACTGCACAGAATCTGTAAGGCTATTATGCATGATGGAAAGGATATGGTGCATGTTGGCGAGGGAATGATGTTGCAAGATGTTGATTAGCACACGAGGCAGAGAAAGAAAATGTGTCAATCAGGGTAGTCCAAATGGTTCAACCAGATCCTCAAATCTCAATATGTTAATACTGTATAAAACTTTGATAAATTCTCTGGCTAAAGTACTAAATAACATGTATCTTCTGTAGACATTAGAAAGCCACTGAGCTCTATATGCACAGGCTGTACTCTTGGGGAAAAAATGATTGCATGATAAAGCATGAGGGCCCACTCTAAATCCATATAATATTGGGATAGAATTTTAATCCTCCAGTCTTTTGTCAGACAATTATTTATTGTTTGGAATACATGATGGAAGTACCTCTTAAGCATTTTACTTACATGAATAGGGATTTATGAACAGCGCAAATATGTTCTTTGTGCTTTTAATTGGTCTAGACGCACTTTTCAATACCTTGCCAAACTTTCTACCTGTGTACTTGCATTTTAGTTTTGTTTTGGCTTGAATTTGGCAACTGATAATAGGAATCTCATTTGTGAACACCATGAAAAGAGAATATGGTCTCTGAAGGCCAGCCTGCATTTTAGGAATTGATTCAAGTAATTTGCTTTTGTTAATGCTCAGTGAATGAAATATGCTGGCAGGCCCAAAGTGATGTCTTTTGACGTTTGGGCCTCTTCCTGTTAACTTTATTTCATCAAGGATTCTTCCTGATTTCTTGTTGAAGTTACTCATCCTGGACTATCATGGTTCTTCCAGAAATAAGACTGCAGTTCCTGTTTCTGAGAAAAAAGAAAAGACTGTTGACTCAGAAGTCCAGTTGCAGTAAACCGGGCTGATTTTGCAGCCTAACCCAAGCCGAGCCTAAGCCTGGAGATTAACAGCCACAGCTGGTAGCTTGAGCTCCTGCTGTTTCCTCTTCTCTCAAGTCAAGGCCAGGAGGGAGCACATTCACTTACAGAAGCAAGCAAGGCTTTGCCTAAGGAAAGTCTATTTCTTAGAGCAGAGAAGACAGTGACAACGAGATACTTCAACACCTCCCCTTACTCACATATCCTAAAAAAATAAATAAAAAAATAAAAATAAATAAAAAAATAGTGGGTATCTAAAACAGTTTAATTAAAAAAATTCATACAATGTATACTGATTACACATTTCCCCTCCCCCATCTTCTCCCAGCTCCTCTCCACTCCCTGACATGCCCAAATCCCCAACCTTACTCTCTCTTAAAAAAAAACAAAACAAAACAAAACAAAAAAAAACCCAGAAACGTGCAAATAAGAAACTTCTCAAAAATGTGTAAGCCAAAATGTGCCAAAACACAAAATGCCTATACGAAAAGTTTTTAAAAGTAAAATGAATTTAAATCTAAAAAAATGTCATTTAGATTGATCTCTCATTAAACTCATAAGTTTCCTTTAATCTGATCTTGTAAGGGTCTGTGATTTGCCAAAGATTTGCTGGGGTCTCCCATTACTAAGATAGAGAGACAACCAAGTGAGCTTGAAGGCCTGATTTAAAGCACAGTAGTTGAATGCAGGGGAGGGTGGGCTTTGTTTACTCTATATCTAGGCATTCCAGAGCCCTTTTGGGGTCCTGTTGGCTAAAAATTGTTGCTGAGAAATTCCAGGGAAGGTGGCCTTTGTCTTACTCTACCTCTAAAGGCATTCTATTACTGGAGCATCAGGGGTGGCTGGAAACTGCTGACCCATTGTCCTTGCTTCAGGTCAGGTGGTGGGACAATTTCTAATGACAGGGCAGTTTCTGCCTGAAGCCTGGTTTTTAAGCCTAATCTCCTGAACTGAACTGTCAACTTGAAGCCTGTCATGGAGTCAGCCTGTTTCATCAATCTGAGGAATTTGTCATTTTGTTCGAATAATTTCTATGACCATGTACTCATGCCTACTGTTAGGAAATAGGAAATAAGAATAAGGTGTTTGCTCTGCAAGCATGCTCCTCATAATCCACCGACAAAGAACGGAGGAGAGGAGGACAAAGACGAGGAGGAGGAGGAGGAGGAGGAGGAGGAGGAGGAGGAGGAAGAGGAAGAGGAAAAAAAGGAGGAGGAGGAAGATGAAGAGGAGGAGGAGGAAAAGGAGGAGGAAGAGGAAGAAGAGGAGGAGGAGGAAAAGGAGGAGGAAGAAGAGGAGGAGGAGGAGGAAAAGGAGGAGGAAGAAGAGGAGGAGGAGGAAGAGGAAGAGGAGGAAGAGGAGGAGGAGGAAGAGGAGGAGAAGAAGGAGAAGGAGGAGGAGGAGGAGTGGTACAACACACTTGTATTCCCAGCACTGGAGAGGCAGACTGAGGAATAACTGGGGCTTTTTGGCTAGAATAGGCTACTTGGTGACTTCTGGGCTAGTGAGAGATCCCATCTCAAAAGAGCAAGATGGACAACATTTGATCAATACCATCCAACACCACTCGTGCACACACGCACACACACACACAGTGAGAGAGAGAGAGACAGAGACAGAGACAGAGACAGAGACAGAGAGAGAGAGGAAACTTCCTACTTACAGAAGCTATGTTCATCCTTTTTCCAGGTGGAGAAAGAGCACAAGGAAATGTGGAAATGTTTGGCTGTGTCTACTACTTCAAATATATCTTGGGTATTGCATGTATTTTTTAACTTACTAAACTGAATATTGAAAGAACAACATAAACCCCATTTGTCTCTATTTAAGGACCAGGTCTGATTTTGAAAAAAAAAAGGCTGTAAGACGCCAGCTCCTGGAACAGACTATAAAATCTACAACAAAATCATAAAATCCCCTCCCAAAGAACAGCCTGGAGATAACCACAGAAATAGGGAAGTATCTTATCTCAGAATGGGCCATATGTGCTGGACAGCTCATTTTTATCACATGACATTGGAATGCAGACCACTGACCTCCTATGACCCCCTAGCACCCATCAATAAAATTTCCATTTCCTTGTCCTTCTAGAGAATTTCCCCAGTTCCCTGTAAGAAAGCATGTGCACCTTTGTCTGGGGTGGCAGTTTTGGAGAATGGTTAGCCCCTGCATACTGGGTGCTTCTTCAGAATGAATGTTCTTTGTCTTTGCATACTATCTGAATCCGGGCTGTCTTCCTTTAGCAACTTTTGGACCCTTACAATGTATTAAATATGTACAGTTCTCTTCACCTCAATAAATCTGGTAAAGAATTTATAATAAATAGAGTACTGTATATGAGAAAGACTTTAGAGACTAGGTATTAGCACAGATGGAAACAGAAAATATGTAATAGTTTTATTCAAGACTGCTGTGTATTTATTTCCTTATTTCTGTTTTATCAACTATATATTCATTAATACTCTAATAATTTAAGTTGATACATGCATAGAATGTATTTTGATCATGTTTGACCCAACCTCCACTCTTTCTCCTCATCCACTCCCTATTCTCCTTTCATCTCCTTTTATTTTTAATAAATCACTGAGTCAAATTTGTGCTGCTTATATACTCAGGGTGTTTGGCCATCCATTAGATCTTGTTCTACCTAACAGGAACCATGCCCTTGGAAAAAACTTGAGTCTTCCTCCTGAGCCAGTAACCATCAACTGTCAGTAGCTCCTTAACTTGGGGTGGGAACTAATGAGCCCCTCCACATTCAGTACCAGAACATTGACTGGCTTACTCTAGTGCATGTTTTGTAAAGGAAAACACAGATGTGAAGGAAGACCAAAGACTCAGATAGTGTGACCATCTTGCCTGAGGGCTGTCTCTTCAGATCCCGCCTGGCTAGGATCGCCCCTCCTCTCTGCCCGCCTCCTGCTAATTGCCACGCCTCTCTCCTGGTTCACTGAAGTTATGCTGGAAGTCCCGCCTCCAGAGACTCAAGAGAACTTGCTGATTGGGCCTGGTTGCTGATGAACTTGTGGGCGGGGTTTTGCCTTACCTTCTACCTGGTTTCAATTTGTAACAACCAGGATTATTAAATGGAACATGACTGAGTAAGGCGGACGTCTCCTGGCCAATTTTTATGACCTGTCCTTTGGGATGAGGTATTGATAAGGTAATATATTAAGGTATTATTGATATTATTATGACTAGACAGGTCCCTGACTCCTATTTCCAGAGGATCCACTTATTATGTGGCTGCAGGCAGCTACAAGATAGTATGCAAAACAAAGAGCATTTATTCTGCAGAAATAGCCAGTATGTGAGGGTCAGCCACACATACTGTGACACACATCTACTTTGAAATGGCAACCCCAGACAAAGGCATGCAGGCCTTCTTATAGGGAACCAGGGGAAACTCTCTAGAAGGATTAGGTAATCTAAAATTTCATTGGTATGTGCTAGGGGGTCACAGGTGGTCAGTGGTCAGTATTCTTTTGCAATGAACGTTTAACATATGATGGAATAGAGCTGTCCAGCACCAATGACCCATTCTGAGATAAGATATTTTCCCATTTTAATGGTTATCCCCAGGTTGTTCTTTTGGAGGGGGAATTCATGATCTCACTCTGAATTTTATGGCCTGTTCCTGAAACTGGTGTCTTGTTGCCTAGTTTGTGGGAGTTTTGGTCTGTTCCTGGAGCTAGTGCCTTATGGCTTCTTTTTTTTTTTTTCCCCAAAATCAGGCCTGGTTCTTAAATGAAGACAAACGGTCCTAAAATGGAGACAAACAGGGTTCCTAAATGAAGACAAATGGGGTTTATAATCTCTTTTCACTATGAGTTCATTAGTGTAGCCAACCTGTCATGACCAGAAGGCATTGTTTCACCCGTCTTCCTCAACCTCTGTCTATTATAGTCTTTCTATCCACTCTTCCATGATGGTCAATGAGAAGAGAATATATATGTTAACATTCTATCTAAGTTCCACCCCACAGTTACCTGGCAAGAGTCAGGTAGATCTGGCCCACTATAAAAGGGACTGCTTGCACCCTCTTCCCTCTCTTGCTCTCTTGTTTCTTTCTTGCCCTCTTGGGCTCTTCCCTTCCCCACTCCTGTGGAACTGTGACAGGCAGCCTGGTTTCTGGATGAGTTAGGTTTAAAACCCGGGTGACCCAGCAGGTGTTCCTGCAAGGAACGGTAGTTGTTTTGCCACGCTCCTAGACACCATGCTCCTGACACTAGGCCTCAGCTCTCCATAATTCTGTGGCCCTCAGTAAAGTAAGGGCAATGCCCCATGCCCCTCCACAGGTAGAAGATGTGACCACAAGACATATCTGCATCTTAATGAGGCACCAAAAAGTCTCAAGGACTTAGCCAATGAAGCTCCTTTTCCCAGACACTCCTCCCTGCAAAAGGTATTTAACCTCAGGTCCACTCTAAGAAAGTGGAGTACAGTTTCACTCATCACAACCCCCCCCCCCCACCCACACACACACCATGACAATAAATGCTTTAAAACCATGGACTGCCTCTTCTCATCGGGATCCATCCTGGGGAACAATGGAGCAGGTCTTCCTCTAAAAGAGGAGGCCTGTCTGCCCTCCCAGCTATGGACTACACCAAGCCAAGTCACTCTCTAGAGCAAGCCAAGGACTCTCTAGTCCCTTTGGGACCCAGCCAGAGCACTCCTCCCATCCTTTTCCCTTCTGCCCTGGGCTAGAGCCAGCCCTTGGGCCCACACTCCATGCTCAGCTCTTCCGTGGCATTCACCAGTGTCCGGGGTGTCCAAGTCTCAGAACCTGCTGTCCTTGGCCTCTGTGCGCGCCCAGGCCCTATGAGCCCGAATCCAGCAGTCCACTGGGACCTCTGACTGACCTCTGACTATGCTTCCCTACCTCCCGAGCGAGGTGCTGCAGCTTCTCACAGCCTGAGAAGTGCCTCCCAGGGAAGGTGTGGGGAATGAGCAGTCAAAACTTCCTTGCAAGGGGACCCAAGCCCCAAGCAGATGCAGGA
>JADRCC010575824.1:6274-16965 GCA_019843855.1 Hylomyscus alleni
TCTCTCCCTCTCTCTCCCTCCCTCCCTCCCTCTCTCTCTCCTCTCTCTCAGCATCCACAAATTAGGACAGCTGACAGCCTTATAAATCTTCCCTTCTCTTCTCAGCCTTTGTCTATTGGTCACTCCATTCTCCATATTTGCTGCTTCCCTTAAGATCCTTCTGCCCCACAGCTGTGGGCTTGACTCACTCCTGCTTGGCCCCTGAGCAGCCACAGCAGCCACAGCAGCCACTTCTCTTACCACCTTACTTTTAACCCCTCCTGCCCATGTCCTGTTCTCTGTATGGCTTTGACTTTTTTTTTTTTTTGCAAGTTTTTGTCTCTTCACACTGGTTCCCTGAATCTTTTCAAAAGACTTATTATTAGTCAGGCTTACAGAACCAACTGTTTCCTCAACCTCACTTTCTACTCTAACCCTCAGATAATCTCATACCTACAGGACACAGGCACAGTCGACTCTCCTGTACTTCTGACCCTGTAAATACTATTTTCTCAACACCAATTTCTTTATGCTGCACAAACTCATTTGGATTCTGCAAAACCCTGTTCACGTGGCCCCTTCTGACAAGCCTTGTTCAAGGCCTTCCGTAGACATACCAGCCATCCCTTCTGCCCCTCCCCTCCCTGCTCTGTCTCATGCTACAGCACACTGGGATAGCCTGTGTCTGTGTGACCCCGACTTTTTTCACCCCACTTTCATGCTGTTGACTCTTTCCAGAGGACTTTGTTTTACAGTTTTGCTTTCCTGGTTCTGTTTTTGGTGCCTGGTTAGCATTTCTAGCACATGAACAATTATCTCCATTAGAACTAATTTGACTGTGACAGTTATAGAATGAACAGTCTCTGTCTAGCTGTCTTGTTCAATACTTGATAATTTGATATTTCATTTCAGATGTGAGATGGAAAAATAAATTCTGGGGTAAATCCATGGAAATTGTCCCAATTGGCACAACCCATGTGACTCTGCCTGCGTAAGTTTCTCTGTGTTAGGAATGTCAGCTCTCAAGCCAGAAATCTACATTAGGGGCCTGATGCCCACCATCCCCCTGACTTGGAGTCTATGCTTTTTCTCTTTTACTCCACCTGGTGGTGGGTTCGGGTAGCCTCCCCTGGCAGGCTCAAAGTCTAGTGAATTCTTTTCACTGGATGGAAATGCCTCCTTCAGATAGCAGCTCTCTAAGCGGAAGCGTGTAAACACTCATTTCAGCTTCCTTACAAGATAAAAGGCCATTTTCTTTATCATGGTGGCCCTGCTTCCCAGTCAGAATTCCCTCAGAGGTCCCCAGGACCCTAAGCCGAGCTGTTGGGAATCACGTGCTGCCATGACCTTTCACCCATGACTTTTGGTCAGGCTGCCACACCTTTCTTGTCACGAATGACCTCACGTGCCTCACGAGATGTGTGGGAAAGTTAGATATTATGTATAAAGCACTTAGAATATCACTTACTATTTCCTCACAGTTGCTACTTAACTCTGTAAGGAATGCCTGAGTTCTTCTTTATGGAAAAGATACAATGTGTAATTAGTAAGGTCTGAGAGCCTTGCCTCCACCCCGTGCTACCTTCTAATCCCCTTCATACGGGGATCTCAGTGCTTCCTCTGTGGAAGGGCGTGGCTGGTGGTCCAAGAGGCCACCAGCTGCTAGTGAAGCCTCTAGTACCTTCAGGAGGCAGGAGGGTGACACCAGAGGTGTTTTCTGGCTCAGGAGCCTCAGCTCACATGTCACTTCGAGACGTATTTGATGCGGGGTCTGCAGACAAGGGATTCGTTTCCTGCCTCATTGTAAAGTAAGATGACTGCTGCAGCTGCGGCTGGCTCTACTGGGAGCCATCTTTGACTCGCTCTTCTCTTTCAGTTTTGGAGATCACTTTGAGTGGAACAAAGTGACTTCCTGCATCCACAACATCTTGAGTGGACAGCGGTGGATAGAGCACTATGGTGAAATTGTCATCAAAAACCTGAATGATGACTCCTGCCACTGCAAAGTGAACTTCATAAAGGTACCTTGAGTGAGCTCACTCTGATGCCGGAAGGCTGAGGCAGGGCCAGGTGCCCAGGGTACGGGCTGCCTTCTACTCGGTCACCTGCCTCTCCACCCAGGCAGATTCCTGATTAATTCAAAACAATAAAACCAATTCCCAACATCCCTTCTCTCTTCTCTAGCAGAAGTCTGCATCCTTTCAATGGCCCACAAGGCTCTGCACCATCAGCACTGCCCACTCTCACCTGTGGAATATACATGCATGAGCAGTGTCTTCACATGCATGACACACGTACACACGCATGCTCGTCCTTAGGCACATACACCCTCCTTCCTTCCCAGCTCCAGCTCCTGCTACCCCCTCCACACTGTCTGCCTCCTCAGCCATGGACCACATTGGCCCCTCTTGCCTCACTTCCTCCCCCCACCCCCACTCCCACCTCCTCTCTCCAGGTCATGATGTCACCCCCTCGCTCTGTCTTCAACTCATGATCAAATTTTCTTCAAGGTTTTTGTTAGTACATGAGTTAGCTCACTCGTTATTTCTTTACCTGTCTGTCTGTCTCATCTCTGTCTCTCTGTCTCTGTCTCTCTCTTCTCTCTCTCCCTCTCCCTCTCTCCCTCTCTCTCTCTCTCTCTCTCTCTCTCTCTCTCTCTCTCTCTCTCTGCTCTCCACACCCTCCTAGTCACCCCCAGTTTCATAACAGTAAAAGTCTGGTTGGTCCTGTTCACCCTCCAGCCCTGGCTGCCACTTGATTTGAAGCACAGAGACTCAGAACCTTTACAGACAAATGGAAAGGCCGCAGATGCAAAAACATGTGTAAGGTCTCTCTCCAACCTCCGTGATGTTCGTCCCACCCCTGCCCCTCCTAGAGGCTTCTTGCTTTTAAAGCTCTCTAGTCTATAAAGTTGCTTGAGAGCAAACCCCTTGTCAAAGATGTTTGTACCTAACTGAGATCAAAGCTTGAGTCTGACGTCACGTCACACAATCCTCTGCACCACCTGCAGCCCACGGGGCGCATTTGTGAGGTGGATTGGAGTTTTTATGATAACTTATAAGTCAAATGAGATAGCAGACAGACCTAAAAACTGGCAATGACAGTATTTGCAGGACCAAAGTACTTTGTAGAAGATTTCAAAATGCAAAAATACTACGAAAGCTTTGCCTAAGTGTTTTTCAGAAAGGAGCCAAAGGCAACTTGGGACAAGAATATGTTCCTCTAATCCAGGAAGAATGGCTGTCCACATCTCCTCAAAGGAGTGTGCTCACTTCCTTATCTACTGTCTACTCTGCAACCAGAGAAAGAATGAGTTAATGTGTTAATGAGCCCACGCTTGCTGCAAACTCAGAGCAGTCCTCCTGCATCCACCCTGGGATACCGAGAGTACTGGTGTGCACCATCACACCCCACTCTGTAGTTTTTGGAGATGAGCATTGGATGTTGAAAGAATTTGGCCACATGCCAGATACCTTTAGGGGCATGGCTGTCTCCTCTGTGGCTTCCCATCCAGTCAGCAACATTTGATTTGTCGATAATTATCATAAATGGAGAAATCTGACCCCTACTTCCCAGTAAAGGTCTGGGCTCCCTTCTTCCCCGCCACTTTTACATGGCTGGAGCGCTCACTTTCTAAGTTCCCTTTCACGGCCCTGGTGCTGTCTGTCCCACCTCTCCTTGCATTTTACCAAAGCTTGGAACCAGCAGAAAACGACCTGGAAATGTTACTCGGATTTCCCACTTTCAATTATGGCTTTTGTTTCCACTGGAAATAGCGCTGGGCTTTTGATTTATGGAGGAGTGCCTTCTGTTCATGAGGAATTTTTAGGGTGGCCAGGTAGTTGGAGATTTCCAAAGCATCGCCTCTAGGGAGTTGGCGCTCCCTCTGCTGGCTGCCTTGTGGTACTGCGTAAACAAGGCTGACGAGCTATGGTTCTGGTAGAAGGGACGAGCCAGAACTGAGGCAAAGAAAGCCACAAGCCAGGCTGCCTCGCTGGCCACCCTTGATAAATGCTGAGAAAGTGGCTCCTGCAAGGGCCCTGCTGCTGGACTAGGCCTAGAATGGGGGAAATAGTACAAACTGCGGTTTTAAACAACCTCTTCAACTGGTCTGCAAATGACTATTTTCTTCAAGTAAAACGAGTTATGATTTCATTTTAAATTGCTGAAGTGAAAGCCCCCAGGCCTTGGTCATGGTGACATGCCTGCTAATGCACTAGCCAGCTGGCACTGCAGATGACCTCGATACTTGGCAGAGTCTAAGAACCGAGTTTTGTGTTCCTGTGTTACATGAAGCAAAAACAGAAAAAGTGCATCGCCTATACAAACGTGCGGTATTGGGTTACCAACTGCAAATAGGAAGTTAACTACAATTTTCATTAAATAGCAAAAGTTTTATTCTGGTTTGGTTTCATTTGTTTGTTTTGTTTTGTTTTTTTCTTCACTCTTTTTCTTTTTTTAAGATTTATTTATTTGTTTTATGTATATGAGTACACGCTGTAGCTGTACAGATAGTTGTGAGCCTTCATCTGGTTGTTGGGAATTGACTTTTAGGACCTCTGCTCGCTCTGGTCAACCACGCTATCCCTGGTGGACCCTACTCTGGCCCAAAGATTTATTTATTATTATAAATAAGTACACTGTAGCTGTCTTCAGACGCACCAGAAGAGGATGTCAGATCTCAATACGTGTGGTTGTGAGCCACCGTGTGGTTGCTAGGATTTGAACTCAGGACCTTTGGAAGAGCAGTTGGTGCTCTTACCCACTGAGCCATCTCGTCAGCCCTGTTTTGTTTCATTTAAATTCAGAACCTAGCTAGGCTGTGAAGCAAGCTAGAAAGCCCAGAAATAAATCCACATGTTTATACTTAATTGATTTCAAAAAGGATCCAAGTAACACATGATGAGAAGGGGCAGTTTCTTCAAGAATGCTGTTGGGACTATTGGATTTCCACATGCAAAATGGGAAATATTTGTAATCTGATAAGGTGTTAAAGTATAAAATACAAAATGGAACTCAGCTCAGTGTCAAGAAACAGTGGATACATGGAGAATTGGTGTGCACCCTAGTCAGCCCAACCCTTGGGACTCAGGAGGGTAAAGCAGGAGGATAGTGTAAGCGTTGCATGCCAAGATCCCATCTCAGAGACGATGCTAGATAAAATGCAGTGAGCTGAGCTTGAGGTTAGAGGCCTTTGCTGCTCCCCTGAGGATATGAATGACATCCAGAGCCCACAGGGTAGGAGGGAACTGACTCCTGAACGTTACCTTCTGACCTACATGTACGTGCTGTAACGCGAGTGTGCAGTCAGCCTGCCTCTGAGAAAAGGGGAACAAAAGTACCTAAAAAGACATCCCTAAAAGCCACCTATGCAGACAGCCAACAGGTAGACGAATGGATGTTCAGCATCACTGATCATTCAGGAAATACAAATTAAAACTATTGTGAGCTGGGCGGTGGTGGCGCCTGCCTTTAATCCCAGCACTTGGGAAGCAGAGGCAGGCGGATTTCTGAGTTCGAGGCCAGCCTGGTCTACAGAGTGAGTTCCAGGACAGCCAAGGCTATACAGAGAAACCCTCTCTCAAAAAACAAAAACAAACAAACAAAACAAAAAAAACCATTGTGAGGCGTCACCTCTTTGCTGCTTAGAATAGCTGGCACCAAGAAGATGAGAGGAACTGAAGAGATGGGAGCCCTTCCACTTCCAACAGGATGTGAGTTAGTGCTGCCTTTGGGGAGAATGGAGGTCCTTAAAACACTGAGCTTCTCTGGGCCCTGCAGCCCCACTCCTGAGAAGACAACCAAAGGACCTGAAGACTCAAAGAGCCATCTGCACTCCTGAGTTCATCGAACCGCTGGTCACCTGAGCAGAGGGGTCAACCTTAGGGCGATCAGCACGTAGAGGAGGTGTGGAGTCAGAGTGGAGTACTGCTCAGGTGGAGGAGGTGTGGAGTCAGAGTGGAGTACTGCTCAGGTGGAGGAGGTGTGGAGTCAGAGTGGAGTACTGCTCAGGAGGAGGAGGTGTGGAGTGGGAGTGGAGTACTGCTCAGGAGGAGGAGGTGTGGAGTGGGAGTAGAGTACTGCTCAGGTGGAGGAGGTGTGGAGTCGGAGTGGAGTACTGCTCAGGTGGAGGAGGTGTGGAGTTGGAATGGAGTACTGCTCAGGCATAGAAGTCCTGTCATTTGCAGAATAGACATAGATGAATGTAGTAGATACTGTGCAAAGTGAAGTAAGCCAAGCCCCCCAAAATACCACATGATGACCTCATCTGTAAGCGGAACTAAAGAAGTTGACTCCTAGAAACAGGAAGTAGGGTGTTAGTTACCAGAGGTAGGGATGAGGCCTCGGGAAATTACTGATCAAAGGACACAATATTCTGCAGAGTCAACAGAGCCATTAACAATGTACCTACAGACCTGAAAACTGCCAACTACTCTTTTAAGTGCTCTCACCTGAATAAGTATGAGGTAAAAACATGCTAATTAGCTTGAGTTAGCCATTCTACAATGTGTACGTAGTTTAAAATATTTTGTAGACGATAAAAACATATCATTTGTATTTGTTTACAAAATAAACAACCCATAACCAGCCATATAGAAACATTCTTATGGCTTTTTGTCTTTCCTCTGAGACATGTTGTTATTTAGTCAAGGCCAACCTCTAATTCATTCACCTTGCAGCTGAGGATAACCTTGAACTCCTGATCTTCCTGCCTTCCTTCACTACAGGGACTGGCCTTAGATCTTTTGCTCTCTTTTTCTTTTGCAATACCTGTAATAAGTGGATATCAGAGTCCTACCCAGACCGTTCTCCTCTGCCTCCTAGGCAAAATACTGGAGCACTAATGCCCATGAGATTGAAGGCACGGTGTTCGACCGCAGTGGGAAGGCTGTGCACCGGCTGTTTGGAAAATGGCATGAGAGTATCTACTGTGGCGGTGCCTCCTCCTCCGCGTGTGTCTGGAGAGCAAGTGAGTGTCTACCATATCCCAAGCGTAGAACAGATGAGTAGCTGCCTTGGGTCAGGGGAGCGGTGAGGGAGGGGTGAGCGCTGCTTTGTGTCTAGCTGCCAGCTGCTTGAATGCAGTCAGTGCTGCTGGCCGCTCTGCCAAGTCCTTCTCATGCTTACAATAGCATCTCGGTTTGGCTGCTAGGTTCTGTTCTGGGTCCTCAGGACGTCAGAAAGGAGCCACTGCCAACCCATGGGTGGCCTGATGGGCTCTTGGGGCTCACACATGGCACCATAACAGGCCTTGTTGGAATGACAGCAAAATGCAAGTAATTTTAGAGCAAACTATCGGTAGAAAAAACCAGAGTGACCTAGGCTTCCCAAAACACGCAAGATCCCTCAATTGCTCCAACCCCAAAAGCCTCCCCGTCTCCTTTGTAATCCCAGGACACTCCCCTGGAGCAGTTAAGTCAAGAAAGCTGTGGAAGCCCAGGCTATACCAGCAACCCTCTTGTCTTCAGATCCGAAAAGAGCCCATCTCCAAGTTGGAGTCATTTTCTTAAACCATTGTCCTGAGATGAGGCCTTAAGGATGGGTGTTAGTGTGGTTAAGGGAGAGAGAGAGATAGGTTGGGGATTGAGGTGGGAATTTAATAATAAGTTGAGGGGTGGATGGCCCCGTGTTGTTATCTCTGCAGCCTACTGGAATCAGAGACACAGACCAGTGAGGAAACATGCAAACATTTCCTCCTTTGTGTGTAGATGGTTGTAACAACTCAGGATCATGTCACCTCATGGCCACGTGTCACAGGGAGGAAGGGGAGGACTAAGGAGCTTCTGATCCCACACCTCCCTGTGCTCAAAATTCCCAGCCAGTGTGTGTGTCTTAACAGCACATCGGCCTGAAGTGGGTCCCAACCCTTCCCCATGCCAACTGTGAACATCAAGGAAGGCTCTGTTAACCTGAAGTTGGGTCTGTGTTCTGTCAGGAAGAGATGTGACTGTAGGGTCAGCGGTGTCCCTTTCGGTGGGCTGCAGCCACATCTTCCTCCATCTTAAAGGCTATTGCGGAACTGGAGTGATGTCCCAGTAGCTGCCTTTCTAGCTTCAGAGGTACCCACAAGGCTGCAGGGACAGTCTCTCGTTTGCCGAAAGCCTCTCGCAGATCACTGCCAGATCTTAACCATTCTTCCTTGTGTCTCCACTTGGGCCTGCAGCTCTCCTGGCCCAGGTTAAAGGAAACCACCACCTTTACTCTGGTGGGTGAGGTCTCAGGTGGAAAGCACAGCATAGAGCTGTATTCCCGTGTTCAAGTTTAGGCTGAGATAGACAGAATGGGATTGGCTGCCAGTGGGCCTTGAAAGCTTCAAGAAGTGTGTTTGTGACAAAGTTCACGGCAGACATTTATAGGTGGATGTGTGACCAGCAAGTGCTAAGACAGTAAGGGAAGTTCTTGAGTCTGCATTGGATCTCCCTGGTGTATACCTGATCCTGATTCTTGGCAGAGATGAAAGTTAGGGCAAACTAGAACCTAATGTTCTAACCCTGGGATGTGAGATTTTAGGGGCTGAGACTTGGTGAGGAGAAAGGCAAGGAGGACAGGAAAGAATACTCCTATGGACCGCCCTTGGGACCAGCGCGGTTGCCGCTGCTCAGCAGTTCTAGGAGGTTGGCTATATGAACTTGGGTCTTCTGCAGCGGGAGTTTAGCTGGTTAAGAAAGGGCCTACTGGGTTTATTTATTTGATTTTTAAAATGTTGCATGTATGTGTGCATGTGTGTGCGCATGTGTATGCATGCGCATGTGTGTGTGTGTGTGTGAGAGAGAGAGAGAGAGAGAGAGAGAGAGAGATGTGAGTGCAGAGTTATTCATGACAGCACAAATGTGGAAGTCAGAGGACAACTTTGTGCAGAAATCAGTTCTTTCTACCATGTAGGCTCTGAGCTTAGCTCATCAGTCTTGAGTGGCATCTCAGTGGGCCCCTGGTGTGTATATTTGAATATCTAATTCTGTGATAGTTCATACAGTACAGACGCTTTGCAGCACTGAATAAATTCACTACAGGACCAAGGCAAAGAGACTGAGAGTCCCTGGGATGGAAAACTCAGACAGGAAAGTCTACAGAGAAATGCTCCGTAGCTGCTTGTTAGTCGGAATATTTTAGTAGAAATGGAGCAGTTTAGAGTTAGAGATAAAACATAGCTGGTCTGAGATGAAAAAGGTGACGGAATTAAACTAACATAAATGAATTGCAAATTAGACCTGCACGGCTTATTTCTCTTTCAGATCCCATGCCGAAAGGCTATGAGCAGTATTACGGCTTCACACAGTTTGCATTAGAGTTAAATGAAATGGATCCTTTGTCGAGGTCTTTATTACCACCCACCGACACTCGGTTTAGACCAGATCAAAGGTAAGGATTTTTTTCAAAGATCTTTTTCACCAGAGACACTTAAAACAATCTACAAACAGTGGTATTCACTGCCTGGCCACCTGGAATCTGAGGCGGGTACTGACATCAGAAACACTTGCTGTCCTAGAGGGACGGACTGGGGCCTGTACTTCCATCCCTGTGTGGCGTGGCCTTTGCACATCAGTAGGGATCAATTTCTATTGAAATACCGGGAAAGAGGAAGCCATAGAGGCTATTTTGAAGACTTTCACTGTGTGTAGTAAAGAATTTATTGTTTATTTGGACTAATGAAAGCACCCAGCTCTCCCCGCCCATCAATTTAAATTTCTTTTAGTGCATTTGGTTCTGACTTTTGATTCTGGGCTTGCTATTCATGAGCTGTGTGGTCTATGACGAGGCTTTCTATCTTCCCCAACCTCAGTTTCCTGCTCTGTAAAACAGAACAATATCCCTCTGAACTTTCTAAAATTGAGACTCAAAATCTAAAGGCCACATGAAAGGAAAGATGGCTGTGTACACAGAAGCCTGAATAATGTGGTTGATACGAGTGCATCCAAGTTCCAGGGTAACGATCAACATGAATCTGCACTTTATTAACAACCTTACAGTGCAGACTTGGTCGAAAAGTCAGGAAGACATCACTCAATAGGGAGGAAGTGGACTTAGGGGAGTGAACAGTCCACAGACAAGAAACTCAAATGTTTCTTAAACATGGCGCAAAACCAGGTGAAAATACCATTTCTTAGACTGGCAAAAAAAAGTATCTATGGCTGATAACAGCATGCTATAATATAAATTATATATTGTAAAATATTATATAATATAAAAGGGATATATAAATTGCTCGAGCTCCCTAGAAAGTATAGTTTTATAATATACCAATTAAAGATTCACTCTTTTGTCCAACAATCCTAAGTCTGGAAGTTCCTTGCACAGATACACTTTCCTGGGTATAAAGGGTGGTTGTTCAAAGTCATTCGCAGCAGCATTAAGTGTGACACTAAAAATAGTAAGACCAACCCAATGTCTATATGTAGAGCATATAATTAAAGTATGTCCACAAAAGTGAATACAGCTTTTAAAACTGAAGGTGTCCCGGCTCGGCTCTACTGTGCAAAGATCTCTTAAGATGTTAAGTAAAAAGCAAAGTAAAGCGCCACCTTTCTTGCCACCTTTTATGTGTCTAGAATGGAGGGAGGAGTAAGAATATGTATTTATAGTTGAAAAATACGTACCCAAGAAACGAACGGTGTGGTGCTCCTGTGGTGGGAGAGCGGGGAGGAAGAGATAGCGGTTTTGAACCCTGTAACTATCACCTGCTCACAGGGGATCATCCTCTTCCTGCTCAGAAC
>JADRCC010575827.1:0-14851 GCA_019843855.1 Hylomyscus alleni
AAGAACATAGGAAATGTAACTAGAATTCTGAATCCAAATCTTCCTTTATAGATGATGTACTGCCAAATTCATGCCAGCAAAGTAGTCATAGACGTAGGACTAGACGGAATGAAGTTGAAGTATTCCACCAAATACAGTGACAAGATGATTCTTCTTGTGAAATCTAGCTCATCACTCCTGATGATCTTGAATGCAAATAGAAATACATGTAAACAAATGGGCTTATTCACATGTGTATCTGTATACACACACATATAAACATACACACACACACACACAAGAGAAAGGGACAGTCAGACAGACAGACAGACAGACACACACACACACACACACACACACACACTTTTTTGTGCATCTTAGTAGTGGAATAACATACAAATCCATTTTTTTTCTCCAGTACTGTCTCTTCTGTTTAATAGCATTCTTTAGTAGACTTTTCCTTCATATCCTATGTCCCCTGATGTATTTACCCTTTGTTCTTTCTCTAATAATTCATCTCCTATCTTTCATTCTCTTAAATTTGAAAAATATGTAAAAAACATATTTAAAAGTTTCCAAGTCTGAGTTTTCCTTTCTGAGACATGGAATAAAACTGAGGTTGGGTGAAAGGAAAGAGAATAAAAAGAGGTACATATTGTACAAGAGAAAAATGAAGACAGACAGAGCTTGGATGGAGAAAAAAGGGAACTCTTTATGAATCAGACTAGGAAATGAATTGTTATGTCTTCTTTAAAATATCAGTATCATCCAGCATGTGATCCTGCTCTCTGTATTAGCTAATTTCCCCTCTGTATTTATAAGCTTTGAATACATATAACTTTTGCCTCTTGTTAAAGCCTTTTTTATGGGTTTCAGGGTATGAAGAAAAGCATGGTCCTTCTGGTATGTTGAAATAGTGTCACTGAGCTGGGGTCTTCTATTCGGTAAGAGGACAATGGAGACAGTGGTCCTTATAGGTCCTTTCTTGTGGACAAGATGATAGAGACTAGTGAACATGATAGTAAATGAACAAAGCTGGTTCAAAATGATTGTGTTAGTTAACAAACAATCTGAAGGTTGTTTAAACATATTCTAAAATAATCAGTAACCATGGCATTTGCCTACTTTGAGAATGCTGATGAGCCTAAATTAATCACTCAATAATTGTATGACTTTAGCAAACAGCATGACTTCTTAGGAGGCAAATTTTCCCATTTATTAACTGAGCTATGTAAAGTTGAAGCTCTGTGATTCTTTCTAGGTATGACAATCTCTGTAGTTGTAAATGAAATCTGGTAAGATGCGGTCCATAAAGATTGAGATGGCTTTAGTGTTACTTCACCTAGACTCAACATTCTAGCTTGAGGACAATTCATTTAGATTAAATTATGAGTCAAATTCCTAATAGCACAAGACATCATTGCATAACTATGTTTCAAGTATTAGTATAGAAACAAAAAAAATACAAAAATCACATGAATGTTACATTTGAGAAACAGGTCTGATGTTTCTTCACTATTTTTAAAAGATTTTTCAGACTTACATTATACAATTCACAACTCTTTAGAGACTATTTTGATTAAAATTGCCACAAGGAATAAAAATTACTGATATACACTCTCTCTGTATCTCAATCTCCCTTCCTCTGAAGAATAATTGAACAATTTTCTACAACAACACAGTTCTTTCCATTTAGAGGTTAAGAAACTTATTGTGAAAGTTCAGTCTCTGTTACAAACTTAACCTCAAGCTCATTGCATTTTGTTGCCTCCAGTTTTGATGGAACACAATCTTGAATTTTTATAGAGTTGGTCGATCCTAGATGAATTTCAAAAAATGGCATGATAGTGGACTGACTTTGCTTTTGAACTGATCAGTTTATTTCCTGGAGAAAACTGGGTGGTTTCAAGACATTTTTCACGAGGCTCCTTTCTGCAGCAGCAGAATCCTAAATCCTTGCTTGGATACATTTACTTACACAATGACTTCAATTTTACAATAGAGTATATGCCAAAAGCTCTTCTAGCCATTAGTGATTTCCTTTTGAAGAGGCTACATGTTATTGAATGGCATTCTGCAAATCCTTGCCTTGCTTTCTAGCTGGCGGCAATCAGTCCTGGTGCCAAGACCTCTACAAGGTGTAATGCAAACTTGGGGATATTGTTTCCATGGTAGCATGCCTCTCTAGTGCACTCATACCAACGATTTCAGCCACTTGTGTTAACTTAAGTAAGCCTGATACCTTTAGATAAGCTCAGATAGCTAAGCAGTTTACTTCAAACCTCAGGATGATTCTGCCAAATAATCTTCCTTCTCTCTCCAAAACTATCCTTGAATTCCAACTCTACCAGGGCATTTTATTAATGGGATGGGATATGTTTTAATAGTCACTCCTTATGCAGGCATAGAAATAGCTCTTTGACCTTCATTGGGCTACTGCTGTAAATACATACCGAGAGACATGTGAAGGTGAAAGAGATGTGGCATTAACAATGTAGGGACTGTTTCTAATGTGTCATTTTCCAGATACTGCAATGACTCTTGAAAGCATGATTTCCAACACTTAAAGCTACTGTTTTGAAATGCTAATTTAAGTTAGCTTTATTCAAGTTGTTTACTTCTTTACACCAGACTTGACTTCTAACTCTCTGATGAGGATCTCTGCTCACAGCATCTGTCATTATATTCTGGGTGCCAAAGATTGGGTAAGCAAGGACACTAGTGTTCAAAGTTTGGGAATGATTTACCCATGATATGACAGATTTAAAAATCAATTAATTTTTGTTCACTGCTTATAACCAACTACTTTTCTTTGGTCAGAGTTTGTCTCAGAAATATCAAGACTGAATACCTTCAATCTGGGAGTGGCTATCCCTTCAGTCACTGCTATCATGAAATGGTATAGCAAGCTGTTTTATCTGTAATAGATTGATTTTTCATATACTGATTGCTGGAAAACAGCTCTAACTGTTTCAACATGTTTCAAACAATTTTATTTTCTTGTTTAAAACTTTTTCCAAGGGGCTAGAAAGATGGTTCAGTTGAGAAATTTCTTGGCATGTAGTCATTAGGAGCTAACTTTGACCCCCACCAGTGACATTAAAAAAATACTATGCAGGACAACATACATCTGCAACTCCAGTTCCCTGGGAGATAAGGGCACAGAGACTGGTGAATCCTTGGAGATCATTGCCAGTCAGCTTAGCCAAATGATGAGCTCCATGACCAAAGGGAGACTCTGTCTCACAAAATAAAGTGAAGAGTATTTGAGGAAAACACCCAGTGTCAGACATCTAATGTTCACAAGCATGTCTATACACATGCATCAAATTCCCATATGAGTACACACATAGACAAGCATGCACATACTAAAGTTGTCTGGTGTTCAACATTCTATTATACTATAAGTGCTCTAGTGAGTGAATCAGGAACAACGGTATGCCGAGTCTTTACACTCACTACATATAGTGATTAAATTTGGTTTACCCTGAAGTGTGTACTTGAGTTGGACATAAGAAGTAATCTACATAAAAAGCCATGAAAAAGGAGGGGGAACAAAGTGTGCTCCCTTTGTTCTCCTGTCTTATGACAGCAGCAATCATATCATATGCATAACTTGAAAGATCATACTCAAATGATAAACATATAAGAAATGTGATGTCTATTATATAGAAAAGGATGCTAAGAAGGAATATGTGATTGTGAGTCTATAGAGTGATGTGGAAAGCAATGGTTCACAAAAGAAATGCTACCACAAGTATCCTTAGGAGTGAGGAATAAACTCTATAAATTTGCTATTGTGTGTGAGTGATCGATCTATAGTGAAGAAGAAGGAAAAAATAGAGAAAAGGACATTTATTACTGGTTAATGATTATCAGGTAGTATCTCATTTCTGTTAAGTTGTTATATGTCACTATGTCCTGGTAAGCCACGTTTGTACATTTGTTTCTATTTCTGGAAAAATTAAGTAAGTAATTTCGAACAGAAAATAGAGGACTACCTATGATTACAATCACCTTTACCTTTTACCCTGCCAAAAGAAAACAAGAATGATTGAGCCATTTTGTGTTGCATATGCTTAAATTAATAATGAATTTAACTGAAAACTAATTAAAATAATAATTAATACCAATCATATGCCCATTAACCCTAGAGACATCTAAGCAAACAAGCAAGGACCAGAGAGTTGTTAAACAATGAGTAATCGGAGGAAATATTTAAAAAATGCATCAGGTAAAAATTGGAAATCTGCTACGCAAGGATTGGAAACCAAATTAGGATGAGATTTGCCAATCATCAGGTAAGAAGTGAATGCAGAATTTGTATCCAGTTTTCTCATTCTGTCTGAGTCTGGCCAGGTGTGCAAACATTTATCAAACTCTTGATAGACTGTAGCGCCCATCCATGAGAAATCTCATTTTTGGACATTCAGCAGCCCTTGACCTTGAAAGCAGTTCCGGACTGATAGTCAGTCTAACTTGATAAATGGTGATTTCTTGAGGAGAAATACAATTCTCCCACTTTACTATGACCCTAAACACATAGAGAAACATGTATTCCCACACAAAGCATAAAATTGTATGTGGGTATACAAAGAAAGACCCATGAATGTGTGACATTCTCTCAAACAGTCAGTCACACATGACAGTGGGGGCACTTGATGCATTCAACCTAATTACAGACATCAATGCCTGTGTCAGCCATGCTCAGAAAACTCCCATAGAAACATTGGCTGACAGAAAGAGTACACCAGGGAGTCTTTGCCCAAAGAAGGTATACTAATAACTTATTAGAAATAGCTCCTGAAGTTGTTGTGGCTGTGCTATATGCAAGACTCAGGTAGCCAGAGGATAACCCATGCCATAGAGCTATGACATGAGCTGGGATATTATTTGTAAAACTAATTGGTTTCTTATTCCTATAGAATTCCAAACCCCTATAATATCAGTTATGTGCTGTCACCTGCTTCTACTTCCTCTTATCTGTCTCTATTTTTATTTCCATCTATCTCTCTATTTTAATCTATGCCTCTACTTACTTATGATGTTTAATCAATGACCATTTGCCCTATATATTACCTATAAATGCCCTTCATTGTGGAAATCACATAATAAAATATTCATGTTCAATGATACCTTGTTGCTGAGATTTCAACATTCCACGTTGGTGGATTTAGGTATGCCTTAAGGGAGGGAAATATGATACTTACTCGTTAATAAAACACCAAATTTAGGAACATGACTGAGACCCACACATTGATTTATTTCTATTGCTATAGTTATCCTGAGATTCAACACTCTATATGCTATTTGAGATTAGTGATAGAACTTTCTATCGATTGATTTGTGTTCCAGGAGCACTCTGCTCCAGTTTCCATCACTGTGCTCATTCTGTTCTGGCTGAGTCCAGCGATGGAGCAGAACAGAGCTTCCATACTCCTTTCAGCTAGATTATTTATTCTTCAGGTGTCAGTATTTTCTTAAACAGAAGTATGTCAGCTCTGTATTCTATTGTATCCATGTATTTTAATGATTTACCATTTAAAACAAGTGACCAAAGAGAGGGAAGACAATTGGGGAATCTGATGCAAACTCTGTCGAATGCTTTGTACACATTTGCTAAAGCTAGGTTGTAAAAGACGCTGTCAGGGGCAAAGAGTGTGGCTAAGGCAAAGAGTGCTATTCTAACTGGGGCCAGGCTTTGTGTCTGATTCCCCACACTGGAGGACTACTTGGGGTGAGAAAAATCTAACAGAGAAAAACGGTTAAAGTATAGGAGGGAAGTCACACTCAGATTTTTTTCAGCATTTTTTTTACATGTTTATGTAAAAAAGATAATGGGTCCATTTAAAGAAAGGGACCTGGGTTTACTAACAATAGTGGTAAGTGATTATACATTTATAAGGTTTGGGTTAAAGTGCTGAAGGTATGTGAATTCAAAGAAATAAGTATCCTTCTTAATAGTTATTTTTTAACTGACTTACCTTTTTATGGGTAAAGCAAGGATTCTAGTCTTTGTCTGCATTTGAACTGGTTGAAGTTCAGGTAACCCTTGTTTCTGGTTTATCTAGTTTCGGTGGTCCACTAAAACTTTCCCAGCGAATCTGTTTCTCCTGAATTCATGCTTTGGTTTACTGTGACTGGAGGCTTAGAATGGCACATGGTGATGAAGTGATTATATTTCCTGGCATGCTTTTCCCTTTAGGAAAAGTGCAATTGAATGAGAGGTGTGTCACCCACAGCAGCAGCCACAGTCAAGGACTAAGCACTTGAATTGTATGAATCAGAACAGGTGCTCCCTTACAGAGGCAAGATGGAAGGTTTACTTCCTCATTCAACTATGCAGTTATAAATACCTGTTAGGTATTTTGAGACCCGTAGAAAGGCTGAATATAATTCTAGGGAGTGTGTGGTGAAACAAAATTATTATTCCATAGCATCAAGTAAGAAGAGAGAGAGGAACTGAAGAGCTTCTGCCTTTACGACGAATTAACGTTCTCTAACTAGTCCTCAGCTCCTCAATATACAGGTTCTAACATTTAAAAACAATTAGTCTCCTCATTGTCATCCTCCTCTTCCTCATCATCTCCTTCCTCCTCCTCTTCTTTCCTCCTCTTGCTCCCCATTTTCTTCCTCCTTCTCTTTATACTTTTCTTTCCCCTTCCCTTTCTCTTTCTTCTCCTCCACCTTGCTATTCATTTTTTTTTTTTTTTTTAGTTAGGGTTATTTATAGATCTTTGGGTTAGAGTCTACTCAAAAGAACAGGGGCACATTCCCAATGGCCACACTACTAAAAAAAAAAATGTTCTTCTGTACTGTATTAAAAGTTAAATGTGGATAAATCCTCAGGAGGTTGAAGTTCCATGAGACCCTCTATGTTTCATTAAATGTTGGTATCTCCAATCTTGTATGTATAACCAAGATTGATGTGAATCGGGAGCACAGGAGTCCAGTGTTGTACTCTGATTTCCATATTTTTCTCCTTTTTGAACCGAACCCATCCCTTCTTCTGTTATGTTTTCTGGGCCTTTGGGGGGATTATATAAAGATTTTATTTGTGGCTGTACACCCAACACTTATTTATTCCATATATTTGATCATGACATCATCTAACAACAATGAGCTTTTTCTTTCTCCTCCTTCTTCTGCTTCTCTTCCTCTTTCTCTTCCTCCTCCTCCTTGTTAGATGTCAGGAACTTGTCATGAGTTTCTGCAGTCACCAATGATCAGAGTACATTTTTCTCTGATTAAAACTAACAGCACCAATGCTCTATAGGTATAAAAATATAGTTATTTAGAAGACAATTACACAAGTACCCATTGTCCATTTAGCAAAGCTAACATCAGTAGGGACTGTGAACACACCAGTCATAGAATTTTAACTGGGTTTGCTGTTCCAGAAGTGAAATTGTCTCTTGTATTGTGGGCATCAAATGCAATTGGGGAGTGGTTAGCTACCCCCATAAAAGATTTGCCACTATAATACTATCTGGTCAGGTGATCACACAGGTACAATAGCACATTGAACACAATGAACACACTGGTTGCACTAAGGGTTTATATTGGAGTAAGGTTGTTGATGCCAATTCTCCCCCAGCTATCTTCCTGGTGCCTTCATTCATTTTGAAGGCTAGTCAACAAGGACCAGTCCCAGACAGATTTCTCTATGCCTTGAAATGGGTACGTGATATTTTTGCAATAGAGTCTTGTCCCCTAATTCTGGTAGGCAAACCAATAGTGAGTGTTTTTATGCTCTCATCTTGGGCAAGAATTGCTATCATCTGTGGAGATAAAGAAATGGGATTTTCATAAATCTCAATTCTAGCTAAGGTACCCCATTAATTACAAAAAAAGTACAATGTAGCTGGAAAAGTCAAGAAGTCTTTCTAACTGCTTTTAGGTAGTGTAATTTCTTCTTCTTAAAAGGGTGTTTGGCCTTCACAGGCTTTCCAGACAAAAATGTCATATGGATGTGGAATTTATAGCTTCTTTTTTATATTATTTGTTTTTTAAAGCTCAGGCTTTACAAATTCAAGACTATGTCTATATAATGCCCAAAAAGATTTATTGGGTAACAAATTTGCTTGGTCATTTGCATCCTAATGGCAAAAGCAATTTCTTCAGCCAGAAGAGCTTGCTTTCTTTTCAGTTGCAAATAGAGATATTTTAAGGGAAAAGAAGTTATTTTGGATCAAAGGGGGAATTATTATGTCTCTTTATTTCTGACACCTGTCAAAAAATCCCCTTTCAGTGAAATTCTTCACTGGGCAGGGTCCAGTGTCTTTACCTTAAATGACCACACATTGCATTAAAGTTAACAAGTCAGTCTACATTTCTAAGTGGTAGTGGTTTTTATTCTCTTTGTAAATGGTTCAAAATTATAACATGCAAAATAAAGCAGTAAAGTAAAGCCTAGCCCTCCAGTCATTATCAGAAGAGTTTAGCTTTGCATTTTTGCTAAGCTGTGTGACATTGGACCCAGTGATTGTATTTAGGAAGTCTTGGTCTCTCTTGTAAGACAAGTAGATAGGGAATGAGATTAGGGGAAGATGAAGGATAAGATGATGACATTTCAAGTCTGTGTGTACCAACATTCACAGACTACTTCATGAAGGTTGGAACTATCTATGTACATATTGTTTCAATTGGTCCTACCAATTTTCTCAGGGAGATCTAGAAAGAACTAGGTCTCAGGAAAGGGTAACATATCTATCTGGATTTTCGGTTGTTTGTTCTTCCTACAAATTCCTATGTCATCTAAAGTCCCAAGAACAAGCATAAAAGCTTTGTTCTTGAAGTTCCTCTTATTTTCTTGAAACATGGACTTTCAGCATTTCCTTATTTAATTTTTTTTTTGGCTGTAAAGTTCAAGAGTAAAATAAATAAAGCCAGAAGATGAATTCCCAATACTAAAAACTCTCCATTGTTGTACTGAGATCCTGCATGTGAAGCCACTTTCTAACCACATGTGTTAATATTAAATGAACATTGTTACTTATTTTAGGCTTTTTGCTCCAGAGTTAGACCAGTTTCAATTCAAAACAGCATGAAAATCTGCATTCATGTTCATCATTTTTGATTCTACATAAATTATAGAGCCTTTCCTAAAATCTTTGTAAATGTTCTAACTGCCATTGGAGGAGTCAAAAGAAAGTCACAGACCAGATGAGAAAGTCTAATATGGTGGATGTTGTGTGTATCACCTTCTCTTGCTCAATGTAAGGCACCCAGGTTATGATGCATTCAGGAAATAACTACAGCAGATAGTTACCTACCTAAAGGACTAAGGCCAGAAAAGGTGAAAACAGACAAGCCATTCACTTAAAGGAATCATCTTTATTTTATGGCTCAGTGATTCAGCATAGAATTTTAAGGGATCTCTGGTCAGAGGGTACTTTTACAGATGTGAACCTAATTGTACTTAGAATGAATGTTGTCTCCCCTTTCTATTCCTCTTAGCTTCTGCAACTTAGAAGAGAATCCATCTAAAGTGAGTGGGAGGAGTGGGCAGATGTCTAGGAATTTCTGAACCCAACAGAACATCATTTGTTAGAGTGTAAATGACTTAACTGTGGTGTAAAAATGCTTCCCAGAGCAAATTACAATCCCATCACTGCACATTAGCAATGGAAGTTGACAGGCTTTATAAACCTTGAGATTCAGCTGGATTGGAAGACAGCTGTAGGAAAGAGAATAAAATGCCTCTGGGTAAAATGTTATGAAGGGGTTCTATGTCTATGATTTATTTTTTATGTCATAGGTAGCTTTATAACCAAAATAGTTGTGATTGTAATTGTACTGATGATGCACAATGTAGCTGTGGGTGGAGATATAGAAGGTTTTGTGTTTATAATAGTGAACAAATCAATTTCTACCTAACTATACAATATAGCCATAAATAGGTATGTCTTCCACCATGATATTAGGTATATCATTCCTATTGTTATATGAAATAAAATTTACAAAATTTAGGCAAAGGGTCACAATCAGAAAAGCCTAATGGATTCTCTCTCTCTCTCTCTCTCTCTCTCTCTCTCTCTCTCTCTCTCTCTCTCTCTCTCTCCCTCTCTCCCTCTCTCTCTCTCCTTCTCTCTCCTCTCCCAGGTTCCAAGTTACTGAGCTCTGTTAATGTATCAGAGTTGTTTGCAGCCCATCTTCACCCAAATCAAAGCCTCCAGGCATGTAGCCTCAATGGAGTCTGTTTATGAGATTTCAATATGTAGCTTTATCTGGTCAATTTGAAAACCAGTTTCCTCTGCTTCAAACAGTGTCCCTGAAATAAAATAAAAGACAGGAGAAGAAAGATGATATGACACATCCTTGCCCCTAGGAAATAATATTTATGAAAAAAGTTTCTAGGCATATATTACACTTAAGAAAATGTTTCATAAGGATGCCTGAACAATTGCAATATGCCTGTGTAAACTTTTTTCTGATCTATGCTTATAAGCAATTATTCTCTTGCTTGGAAGATAAGAGTATTGATAACAGTGTAGACAATGGGGACCTGGCATGTATAGTTTCAGGGAGAAGCCAAGACTATTGGGAATATTCAACATTTGGAACGTTAAGAGTACATTTCTGATAATTTGGGAATGAAGACTTTTCTGTGATGAAGAAAACAGCAGACCCATTAATGGGAACCTTTACTGGGATAACTGATGTTGGTTAGCTGACGCTGTGATATTAGCAGTGACTAAGAAACCAGATTCCCTGAGGTTAAATTGTCTTGGAAGTGCCTCCTCAAGGTCAGCCCACAGAAGTTGTGGTCCAGAGGGGACAATGACTATGCAATGGGTTGGCTATAAATTTGGAAATGTATAAAGTCACCATCATGGTACTTGTCTGAAGGCATGAATGGAGTCCAGAAGAACAGCTGAGGCTCAGCACTGTGGGAGAGCAGGGGAGGCCATAAGTGAAGATGCAGCTTCAGTTGCAGTAGAAGCAGCAAGACTGAAGGGGGCCATGGAGAGAAGTTGAGGCTTGTCACTATGTGGCTGGGTCAGAATTCTTGATGAAAGTCCAGGAAAAGCTACTGGAGATGCAACTCAGTTGCACAGCAGATACCAGAGCCTTAGATATGCTGGTAGTATGAGATGGCCACCAAGGTGGCAGCAGATAGGAAGTGGAGCCATCCTGAGACTATAAGACACACTCTGTGAGTAATGACATTTCTTTCGAAGACTAGAAGTCCCTGTGCAACAGAGGTGTGACACTGAGCTTACACTGCCGGGTTTGTTTTGTTTTACTCTGACTGGGACTATGTTCTGGTTCCTGCCTTTCAAAGTGAAGAGGCTATCAGATTAGGGGAAGACACAGGAGGAGGAGTCTGGGAATTAAGGAAGGGAGGAAGGGGAAGGTGGAAAGTGATATAACTCTATTACATTTTATTTTAACTTAGAAAAAAAATGAGAAAAATTTAACTATGTTTTAAAAACAATATATTATTTTTCAGGAACTTCCAGTTAAGAACTTTGGAAATTTAGAACTATTTTGAACTTTTGAAAACACTGGACATTTTAGAGAAAATTCTAATATTTCAGAGAGACTGTGGCTATTTTAGAGAGACTATTACTTTGAAAGAGTCTGTGTATGTTTTCGAGATGGAACTTTTCAAGTGCTTGAGTTTTTGTTTTGTTTTTATTACTGTGGAACTTTTAAATCTGTGAAACTTTGTATTGTGGTATTGATGTTAACACAAGATCTTGGGGGTAAGCAAAGAAAGGAAAGACTGTTGTTGAATAGTGATGTGTTTGAGTGTCCACTTGAAAAGCTTCGTCTGTTCTGGCTAGTGTTATGTCAACTTTACACAAGCTAGAGGCATTTTCAAGGAGGGGACTTCAATGGAGAAAATGCCCTCCTAAGATTGGCCTGTGAGCGAGAGTATAGGTCATTTTCTTAATTGATGGTTAATGTGGGAGGGCCCAGCTCACTATGAATTGCCTCAGCCTAAGTGGTCTTGGGTGCTATAAAAAAAAAAAAAAAAAAAAAAAAAAAAAAGCAGGTAGATCTTGGGAAGCACAGTAATACCAACAAACCTCCATGTCCTATGTGCCTGTTTCTGCTTCCTGCCTTGAATTTCTGTTCTGACTTCCTGGATGATGGACTATAAGCTTTCCTCCCCAGGAATGCATTTGGTCCTGTTGCTTCATGGCTGCAGTAGAGACCCTAATCAAGATGAGGAGCAGTTCCCAAAGAACACAGCTGTGGGTACAGAGCAGAGATTCTCTATAGGAGCAGTCAGTTTTGCTTCCCCACAGTCAGTGGCTGATGGTGATCTACACTCTTCAGAACTATTAAGTTGGTGCAAGGGTTGGTACTGAGTATCTAGTGCCCATGAGAGCCTTCCACAGCAAAGGATCAAATGGTACAATGTGCTACTAATGTCAAGGTCAGAAGTACGGCAGAGACGTTACCTGCAGAGTTGAAAGGAACCACAGACACCATGAGCACATAATTCAAATATTAAATTTCATCACTGAATAAAATGAAATGGTTTTGTTAGGGCTTCCAGCCAGTCAAAGCCCCAGTAACAGATGGAAAATTCACCTTTGCCGCATCCTTGTGACTTAGAGGAGTTCTGTCTGGCCTCTGCTCTCACTAGCGTGTGTCCCTGAGTCATTCGTTGAGTTGGAGATGTTTGATACCCTGCTGGGAATTTTTCACTGAGTGTTTAGAAGAAGGTGAGTTGGGTAGGTTTCTCATGTTTGAGTTTTCTCTCTAAATATCTTCAAATTAGAGGGGTTAAAGCAAGAACACAGATGATGAAAACAAGAGAAATCAAGAAAGGGATCTCTGAGCTATGAGAGATAAGCTCAGCCACATCAGAACTGTTTTGACCTAGTATTTCAAAATCGTGTACGGAGGATTGGAAATGCTGTGTAATGTAGAATGACATCGAATAGGATGAGGCTTCAGACGGCCACTGGAATCTCAAGGTGGAGGTCACTGTGACATTTGGAGGAGGCTTTCAAGCAATCCTTGGCTAAGAAGGGAGAGGCCAGAGAGCAAGGGAACCACGGGATAAGAAAGAGGCAAGAGCAGTGACTTCCAAGATTTTTCTCCTGCGAAGGGGAAAGTCAAATGTATGAGGCGACAAGGTCAAGTCAAGGTCTTAAGAAGACAAGGGCTTTTTCACCTGTGTTTGTTGAGATGAAAGGGGACTTTGGCTGCATTGGACCGACCTCTCCCACAGAAGCAAACCCAAGGCCGCGGCGCTGCCAGGATGTGCGCACTAGATGGCAGTAGCGGGGCCCTTTCGGCTGGGCTCCGGGTCCTATAAGGCGCTTGCTTGTTTAAGTACAGTCTCATTTAGTTGGAGCTGCAGGGGAGTAAGGGAGAGGAGGGTAGGAAAGAAGAGAGCGGGAGAGCTCGAGGAAAAAGAGGGCTCTCTGTGCTAACACCAGGCTCGGACTGCGAGCATCCTTCAGGACGCGGGCTCGCGCTCTCAGAGAAGAGAGCGAGGCTGTGCTGGGATTCGCCTGAGACTGCTCAGTCCGCGTCGCTGGAGCTGGGAGAGCCCTGAGGGAAACCAAGGGAAGCGAGCGGCGCGTTTTACTAGAGAGAGCAGGAGTGAGGAGAGACGGCTGGAGCGCTTGGCGACATGAGGACCTACTGGCTGCACAGCGTCTGGGTGCTGGGGTTCTTCCTGTCCCTCTTCTCATTGCAAGGTAGGGGGAGCCTGTGGCGACCCCGCGCGCCCCCTCCTGCCGCCGCTGGGTCCGGGATGCTCGATGGGGTCACCAGCGCTCTGGGTCTACACAGAATCCGGCTTATTGACAAGTCCGGTGATGCGTTTCTACCCGCGGTGCTGTAGTCCAGGCTAGGTCCCGAGGCGAGCGGGAGCCTGCAGACTTGCTGCAATGTCCATGGTGGTGGTGGTGGATTCAGAGCTGGCCTGTGCGGACTGGGGGTCAGAGAGGAGCGTGTGCGGGTCTGGGTGCTAGTGTGTGTGTGTGTGTGTGTGTGTGTGTGTGTGTGTGTGTGTGTGTGTGTGTGTTACTGGTGAGGTTGGTAGAGCTGGTGGTGCTGGTGTGGTACTAGTGGGAGGCAGTGGCAGGGACACTGGGGTTGCTTCTCTGTAAACTCCAAGTGCTGCTGCCTTGGTATTTGCTGTCCCCGCGTCCGCGGTGCTGATACCCCTGCATTCCTGCTCTTCCAAGAGGAAACTGGCATTAACTTTAGGAGGCTGCTGGGTAGCCGCTTGCCACCTGGCACTTGCATCTCTAGACAGAACAACCCCTACCCCCTCCCACATCCCCGGGCACAATATTGTGGCACGGGCTCAGGGAGGTGGTAGGGGTTGTTCTGTCTAGAGAGAGAGAGAGAGAGAGAGAGAGAATGAGAACATATACTTGAGAATTCGTGGGTTAATAACTGCTGGCTCTGAAAGGCCAGAGTGTGTTTCATGCTTGGGAGATTGGATAGCTAGTACTGGGTCTTTACTTTGAAAATGTCTTGGTTCTGTGCTGGGGGAGATTGTGAAGTGAATTCACGAAGGTTAAAAATGCAAACACATACATGCTCTTTGCATCTCGCTTAAGGCTGAGAATCCAGAACCTTCATATAGGTTCCACAGTACACAAAATCCTTTCCAAAATAAGAATGCATTGTATTTGTTTTTTTGTTTTGAGTTTCCTCTATCTCACCGTTCCCACCGGTGAGAGGAGCCTAGTACAATTAGCTATTTCACTCTACCATTGATAGTTCTACTATCCCTTCCTATTCAGGCATTCTGCTATCATGAGGACCTGTACCTCTTACATTTCTCTCATTACTGAAAAGCAAGGCTTCTCATTTACACACACACACACACACACACACACAGAGAGAGAGAGAGAGAGAGAGAGAGAGAGAGAGAGAGAGAGAGAGA
>JADRCC010575828.1:7857-25934 GCA_019843855.1 Hylomyscus alleni
TTCTTTCTTTCTTTCTTTCTTTCTTTCTTTCTTTCTTTCTTTCTTTCCTAAGGACTATAATCGTTATAGTTTTTTTTAATCAAAATAGAATTTCAGATGAGATTTGAGTCAACAAATAATTGGTCAAATGAAAGGGTTGAGGGTGCTGAGTGCATCCTCAGACAAGTCAATGTCTAACAAGTCTCGAATCAGGATTCAAGTGTGCAAGAATCCTAATGGTTATAATTTTACTTCAGAGAAAACAGCTAAGGGTTCAGTTTAGGTGTGGTGGCCTGAGGTGCTCTATCTATAGTGTTCATGTGAGGAAAACCACTCGCTTAATGCTTTCTGAGGGTGTGTGATGGAGAGGGGATTACAGTAGCTCAGGGAGTAAATATGAGACAGTGGAGGTTCCGAGTGCTCATTGGGAAGATGTGAGATGGGGCTGTACTTAACATCAGGTGTTGAAACCCACAGGTGTTTGCTGAGTTAGGAAACAAGGAGTCACTTTGGGGCATCACAGACCTATGCCTTCTCCATAAAGTCAATATGGAGAGTACTAAATGGGGGATAGGGGTGGAAGGAATCAAGAGAAAAAGAAAACGTGGCCCAGTAACTGAACTCAGTCCCAAAGGGAGAGGGACTGTCAGCACAAGCCAGGCAGTGAGGTGTGGAATGTTGGCCAGGACCCTTGGAGAAGTGCATTTGTATGTAGAGGGCATAATCTCAGTGGGCTAAGTCAGTGCATGGGCACAGTGGTAGGTAGGCTCTTGAAAAGGCAAGAAACGCTTTCTGTTTTGGAGACAAGTTTTCCACATTTCAACATAAACAGGACAATGTTTTGTGGACATTCAGAACCCAGGCAATAACAGACGAATACCAATTTGAAAACATGACTTCTACTTCTTGTAATAGGATTGGTTATGGCTTAAGTCTCATTAACTGGCGGACACAGTGTGGTGGTTTGAATGATAAATGTCCCCCATACTTTTTGGCATTTGAATGCTTAGTCCCTAGTTTGTAACTGTTTGGGGAGGCTTAGGAAGTTGGCCTTGCTGGAGGAAGTGTGTCCGAGGAGGCATGCCAAGGAAAGCCAAGCGTCATCTCCAATGCACTCACTCTGTTGATGCTCATGGGTAAAGATGTGAGTGATCAGTTGTTCCTGCTGTCATGCCTGACGCTTGAGGCAAAGCTTCCCCTGCTGATGGAGAACGTGATAGAGTCTTATCCCCAAATAAATTTTCCTATAAGTTGCCTTGGTCACTATGCTTTGTAACAGGAATACAAAGGTAACTAAGACAGTCTACAAAGTAAAATGATTTATTTTCACAGACACCACAAGGTAATATTACAGTTAAACCTCATACCACTTTTCAAAATACAAAATCAACAAAAGTATTGATTGGCATGGTTGACATATTTCTCTCCTAATTATCCTTTATTTCCTATTGCTTAAAAAGCAGACATACCTAATCAATAACTCTGTGAAGCATCGCTGAAGGCCACCTCATCCATGCAGTCCACTGAATGAAAGAAAAGTACTCCTTTGGGGTTGGATGTGATGATGACTTTGGTAAAACCACATAAGTGAACAGTCTTCATCCTATTACCATGTCACCTTAAACACACATTCTAAATAGCACCACTGCTTAAGTAAGGGCTAGATTAACACCACAGTGGAAATCAGAATCTGCCTTCGCTTTGGAACCTCACGTGAGACTGAATTATTACCCAAGGACCTTTTTTACCATTCAAGAACAAATACCTTTCTTAAAAAGAAAATAACATATAATCAAAATATAGTATATGAAATTCTCAAATAATTTATATATATATATGTGTGTGTGTGTGTATGGTATAAACACATAATAAAGCTGACTAATTGAAAAATGAGTTTAATTTTTGTAATAGTTATCTACTAACAGAAAATAAATACTTAACAGCTAGAAATAAATATGAAAACACCTGAACAGAAGTTATAATTGTTGTTATGGTACTGACATTTTAACACCCATAGACATAATTGCTTTATCACTGTCACATTAGGAAATAATGTTTAGGGCTAAGTAGACATACAGCCCTGCTTGAGTAATAGGCAGATTCTAGCACTCAAAGTGGAGATCAGTAAGATTAGCTCTCAGACACCTCCCATGCCAGGCTGCCATGCACAGCATGGAAATAGAAGTAAGGAGGTTTTTCCTCCCTCCCTTCCTTCTTCCCTCCCTTCCTTCTTCCCTTCCTTCCTTCCTTCCTTCCTTCCTTCCTTCCTTCCTTCCTTCCTTCCTCTTTTTTCTTTCTTATTTTCATTTTTTTTGAATCATGTATTTTCCTCTGAAATGGGTTTGAATAATGCTCACTGTGATATGAGCTACATTATTCAATGTTGGTGTAGACTTCTACACTGAACTTCAACCAGGTACAAGATCTACACAAATTAAAGCTGTAAGTTGTTGGGGCTTCAGGAGATAGGTGGGGACCACAAACTTGAAGTCCCTGAGTCCAATTCCTAAAACCTATGTAAAATAAGTCAAACTCCAAGCATGGTGGCACATGCTTGTAATCTCAGCACTGAGGAGTCATAGATAGTTGGATCTCTGGACACGTTGGTCAGTCAGACCTAGTCAATGAGAAACTCTGTCTGGAAAAAGAAGTATAGTACCTGAAGAACAACGCTTAAGATTGATCTCTAGTCTTTCTCTGCTTCTCTTGTCTCTCTCTTTTTCTCTCTTTGTTTCTACATACACACACACACACACACACACACACACACACACAACTTTTTAATATCTTTAGCAATCCTGTCTTCCTGCCTTCCCCACGCCTCCCAGGAAGGAAACAGAGTAAGATGCCACCTTCGCAGCAGGACTCTGACGAAGCATCGTGAGACAGGGTGTTGAGGGGACTGCAAAGGAAAGGGAGACTTCAGGTCCAGTTCTGCACCCAGTTTGACTTCACAGCATGCATTGCTTCTTGTATAAGACTGCAAGACGGCTGCAAATCAGCTACAGCATCCCTGTCGCTGCAACTTCCCCTCTGCACGATCAGAACGGAAACGTTTGCTCTATTGGAAGAGAGTGATAAGGATGGATTTTTAAAGTTTCCATTTTTAAGTGAAAATGAAAGAAAAATGCTCTCCTAGATGTGTTGTGCCTTTGAGCTCCATTTGAAAAAAGAGGGGGGAAAGGCAGAGAAAGCCGCTGTGAAGGTCACTGAGTGAAAGAACTTCCTCAGGGCACAGAATAAATTAAATCCCAAGGAAAAAATAAAATGTGATTTCCAGAGTGTGAGGCACAAACTCCAAATGACAATGATTGACAGCCAAACTATATCCGTGCAATATCCAAGACTGCACGTTCTCATTTACCTCGGTGTAGCCAGCAAGCGCCCATTAAACATCCGTCTGATGCCCAAATTAACCTTCTTGGCAAACTGAAAGAGGCACAAACTATCATAATCAACCTTTCATTATCACAGCAGCCTCTAGTTAAAGGGTCAGAATAATTGTGCCATCAGAGCCTTGATTGTTTTCAATCAACAGCCCGCTGGAGTGACAGCTCGGTGATGGAGGAGTCTGATGAAGCCGCACCAGTCCTAATCAGAGCAGATGAAAGGAAGGCATGATTGGTGCAAATGAACAGTCGTGCCTCTCCTTTTCATTTACAATCTGAAATTACTCTTAAATTTGTGAGGTTTTTTTTTTCCTCCCTTATGAGCACCACTGAAAGAATGTTTGACTTATTATGAGTTCTGACAGTGCAGAGTTATAAAACACAGGTAGGGTTATCAGCTGAGGCTTTAAGTGGGGATTCAGCATAATTCTAACAAATTCACTCTTGAAAAGCACAAAATGACTAAAAAGGCTTCCATGGCCTAACCTCTCAGCGCAGTCTGATAAAGAGCGGGTTTGCTCTGCGGGCTTTGCAGATGCTCAGACGAGAGGGCTGAGAACACGCATGCGCCGGAGATGCTTTCATTAGCTCCACAGTACAGGTCCCTAGGTCCCAAGCCTTTTTGTTCTCTGAGAACAGGAAGGAACACGAAGAGCTGAAAAAGACTTCATTCATCAGTGGGTGTGCATCAGATAGAATCAGCTGTGGCTAGAAACCTGAAGCTCCCCTGCTACACCACAAGTGGCAGAGAAGGGCGCAGAGCCACCAATCCCAAGCTGACATAAAAAGAGTATCCCAAGAGAAGAATGGAAGTTCTAAGACAGGGCCAGGTAAACGGGGCATTAAACAGATTTGGAAAAAGTGAAACAGTACGAAGTTAGTTATACATAGCTTCTTACATTAACAAACTGTAGATAATTAATATCCTTTAAAATATAGTGATGAATAGAACCGCAAAAACAGGCCTCTAGCTTCGATTTTTTAAAGTTTGCAATCAACTAGTGTTTCATCATGAAACTGATAGGTTTTAAGTGAAAACTACAAAACAAAGGAAAAAGGGTTAGCTATAAGATTTGTGTCTATTATTTGCATGTGCACAAGTGCATATGTGCATGCATGCATGCATGTGTGGTGCAGAATCCGAAGGATTTTAAATTTTTTAGAATTTGAGCATTCAGGATTCTACCTCTCTAGACTGCACCGCTTTGGATTGTGATCAGCACTGCTGTAAGGCGAGAGGGTATCTGCTGGCTCAGCTTTCAGGCTAGCTTTTAACGTCTTAACCAAGTAGCATTACATAAAACTTAGACTGTTTTCTTGGCCAAACTGTTCAATGCAGTAACAGGATAAAGGTAAGCAGTTCACGAAGTCAAAGAGAGAGTGGACAGAACAACAGACTTTTCCTTTTTCCGGGTAGTAATTAGGAAAACAAAATTCTCCTGAGATCTAGAGAGAATTCATTGTAAAGTCTGTTGCCATATACACATGTACCCAGAAAATATAAAATTCTACCTATGTGTGCATAGACTTCAAGGATAAAATCCCAATCTTAGGACATGCTGGGGTACTTAACACTTTTCCCTGCTTTGGTATTCTAAAGATAACTTACAAAGGAACATCTAGCAAATAGTTCCAAAGTATATTTTCCAAGTCAATTTTTGTATTGTTGTGCTTTCTCAGGACTCAGCTTCTCCGGCAGGTCCCATCCATGGGGCACACAGGCACCGTAGTGAGCTTCACCAAAGCTCCCAAGGAGCTGGTTCTCTCCATGTGAGGCTAGCTTCTTAGCCATGGCATCCTTCTGAACAGAAGGTGCTCTGTGTACAGGATAACCTGGATGGCCTGGTGACACTGATTGCGCAACAGGTTGAAACCAGCACTTCCTTCTGCGTTCAAAATACATGCAGATGAAAGGCAGGCCAGTTTGATTAGGTCCCCTTCTAAGGCCCACAACCCAAGGACCACGGAAGGATCCTAAAACACCACATAGCCTCTTTATAGCATCCAAATCTTACATAGGATGAGAAGAATAAAGCACACTCTTCAAGAACCCTGTCAAAACTGGTGAATTCCTTTACTTATCTTACTGTTTATCCTTTTCTGGATGTGCATGAACTTCCTTACACAGAATATCTACAAAAGCGGGCAGGAGGAGCAATCTCCTGCAGTGTTCATATACAGAGCCAGTCTCACACTGAAAGAGAAGGGTGCTTACGTAGACCGATCTCCTAACTAGGCAGCAACCTTTCGGAGTATGGCTTAGTTTTACTTTCAGTTGTGAGTAATTTCCCATTGTGATTGGCTGACTTATAGCCAATTTAGTATAATTAATGCCAAATTACACTGCAATTCACATAGAATTACAAATTAAAAGCTATGAATTAAGAGCAAATGAATTAATCAAAATTAATGATATTATACTCACTTGTTTTAAAGTGTTGATAAGATGGGCCTTCCTAAAACATTTAAACTTAAGCATAGCATCCATCACTCCTTTAACGATCAGATTTACTTGTGTGGCCAGAGGACGTAGTGTGTGGACATTTCACACCAACAAGAACACATGCTAGGCAGACAGAAGTTCTCAGTCTCAAGTGTGACAGGCTCTTTTGACTTGTACTTGAACAGAATAGAAGTGTGTCTTACCAATACTGACCTGCAGTGTTTTTTATAAACAAAGTGGAAGAATGTTAGACGACTCTAATACCTGCTTCTAGAAAACATCAAGGGCCTTTTAACTCTCCCTAAAAGCGATTGCATCTGCTCCTGCTTTTCCTACCAGGATATTGGGGTTCATTTCCAGTCCTTATTATAATACTCCTGTAACAGAGTGGAGTTGCTTGAACCAAGGTGGAGAACATCACTGGGAATGAATAACTCCGTAAAATGGGCCCAAAGAGAACCTAAGACTTATCTCTTTCTATGGGTTCTCCCGCTGACAGCGGTCGGTCTCAGCATCACTTGTTTCCAGGTATTTTGAGTCCAAATGTTCCCCCTCCTATATGGTAGAGATGGAATAAGTACCCACCATTACATTGTATCTCAATCCAAATCTTGGTCTTTATTTTATATTTTACCAAAAGTCACAGGGTGAAGGAATTAGTGCATAAAGACAGTAGTAGTAAACAACAAATGCGACGACATCTTTTTCAGACATTTCAATTCAATGTGAGTGTTTTCGAGCTTCTGGGCCACTCTCCATAGATGTCCTCGGTGAGGATGCCAGGGCCAGTGAATCAGTATGGTCTGGCATGGCCGACTATCATGAACTTCACAGTCACTTGAGTGACCTGGTACTGTGGAACATGGAAGACACTAATACTTACCAAATCGATAAATTATATATTCTGTCTCTTAACCTCCATATCTAGGCTGTTATCCAAGTGTCACCTTCTGTAACATCAACTCCTAAAGTTTCAACACACTGAGCATATAATGAAGACGTGATGATTCACTGTTTCCACTCCTTCCACACAGTGTCTAGTCCCAGGTAGAAACCATAGCCTACGGAAGTCTTCATAGCCCTGCAGTCTTCATTAGCTACCGCAGCAGAAGCAGAGGGACTCAGAATTCTCTTACACTGATCAAAGTTGCCTCACAGGAACTTGCTAGTACCTCCATCTTATCGGCCTCCCCTCTGCCCTGAATTTCACCACCTCGAATTCTGAGGAACGGACGGCATTTCACTTGAGTAACTGAAATTCTCTATTCATTCTTCTTAATTGACCCATCTAGAAACCCAAATTTTCTGGCAAGGCCTTCAGCAATACATCCTACTGCTGATTCTGAAACTACTGTTATCAGGGTCATTTCTGCTGTTTCCCACACAGGTGTACAAGAAGTTCAAAGGAATGCCGGCCAGTTACTGAAAACGTCAACAGCTGATTTCATTAATTATAGAGTAAGGCACAGATATGGAAGGTTTAGGAACTACTTTTACTTATTTGGTTGTGGGGGTGATGCTTGGTGTATTCTGAGAGAATACAGTGAGATCCCCGTCAGAACAAACTGTAAAGTAAGTTAGTTATCAATGAATCTCACACTTAGACTCTACCCACTAGTTAAAATTTAGATAAAACTTGCCTCACACACTATGACACGTCTAAGGAAAGATTCATATGAAATTATGTAGAAAAATTCATTAAAATAGAAAGCTCTCTAGGCTTGTAAGAATTATTATAGTTGTTATTATTGGTGGACTTCTGTGCCTGCCCTCAGGGTTTCTACCTCATCTACAGCTTACGGTTGGGTTTTATTTTTAAATCCCTGATAACCCAGGTAGCAGCAATATTACTGCAGGCCACCAATGCATAAGTAATATTCTCCAGTCATCTTTTTCCTTCTCATAACAACAACAAAAACACCAGTCCGGAAACAACATGAATCACAATGAAAATTAGAACCAGAAAACATAAATATGTCGTATCTCATAAATCGCCTTCTTGTTCTGTTGTATTCAATTCTTAAAGAAAAAGAAAAGAAAAGAAAGAAAAAGAAGCCGTTAACTCATGGGACCAGCAGCACATGAATACAAGTTGCCTTTCTTGTAATTTCTGATAATCACTACCCCTCACAGCTACTTGACAACACACAGCCCTAGTGCTGGGAATTAGCTGCAGCAAAGTCCCTATGAAATGGTTGTGTCATGTGTCTCACAAAGGCACAAAGCTCAGACAAACAACAGCAAAGCCACTAGCCGAGCTACTGGGGATGAAGCCTCACAGAGAATTAGCAGCGTGTAGGTCAGGAGGAAGGCCTGAATACATGGTAGCATCTTCAAGCGCCGAGCCCAGAAATATCAGCATTACTCAGTGTCCAGCTGGGGGCCCATGAAAGAAGCATCCTCAGGACTGCACCATTTGAGATGCAAAGCAGCTGGTGTTTATTTTCTTCACTCACATTTAATAGAATGTCGAAGACTGCATTAGCTGGGTGGAGCGGTAGGCAGTTTGGGGAAGAAAATTGAGAACTGGTACAAATTTGATTAGCTTAGGGATTGGTGAGTAAAAATACATATGGAAATTAATACATAAATATACCCTGCAAAAGTCTAGCCAGGAAAAATACAGCAATACTATAATACTACAACGCATGCACAAAGATACGCAAGGATAAAATGAAAGATTTACTTTGGGGGTAAAAGGCTCAGAGCTCAGAATCTGACTCCCTTTTAAGTTACCGAGATCTATGTATTTAAGATGCGGACTCTATTTGGGAAATTTGTGGATGATATAAGCACACCCTATGATTTGTTTGACTAGGACAGAGACCAGCAGAGATTTTCAAAGCTGTATGAACATGACCAGGAGTCATCAATGAACAAGTTACTAAAGAAACAATGAAGGAGCCCTGGATGCTGTGGGGATGTCCAAACAACTGCATTTCACTTTCTGTTGAAGCAAAGTCATTTTGATACACCCCAAGTGACAAGCAGAAGCATCCACGGCAGACCCACAGGACCTGCTGGTCCTTTCCACTCCCAGGCATCTAGCACCCCTGCTACTGCAGGCAATAAGAGTGCTCAACATCATCTGGCCTGACACAGCAGCTCATCAGTATCTAGTCATGAACAAATGACTGAAGCACATGCCGGAGAACGCGGAAGAATTAGCAAGATGACCGACACGGGGCAGGAAGAGCAGCCATACTCCTCCTACTGTGGCTGCTACTGTACAACTACACAGAGAACCAGAATAGCTAACAATGTCTTCTTGCTAGGTTCTCATTTCTTTAGTACTGGCGGCTGAACACAGAGCCTCATTCATCACAGCAAGAACTCTACCACTGAGATACACCCAGCCTTTCCTAATTTTATTTAAAATTAATATTTGCTGCATTCTGTTTAACAGTCCTTAATAACTTTAGGCTCTTGGCCAAAGTGGATAGATCTAAAAGTTGGAGGACAGGAATCTGTAGCTTTGTTCTGCCAATTTTCCATTCCATGGTAAATATAGAAGCATTCTCCAACCTTTGACTCACTGTGTAAATCAGAAGCATGATGACGTATTGGTTCACCAGTTGCAGGGTTTGAGGTCCTGGCTTATGTCTGATCAGAAGCACATGTGGGACAATTTATCATCTAAGAGATACAAGATGAAACCCATGGAAGTCGCTCATGGTCTCCAGTTTCTGACTATGAAAGGGTAGGAGGTTTGCCTTCTGGGATTACTTTTAAGGAAAACGATTAAGCTGAAACACCATGCATGGATTCTGTGGTGCAGATGAAAGCTAAAGAAGATTAGGTCAAAAAGCAGAAACAAAAAGATCAGCACCACAGAAGAGGCTGTTGACCACTCTCTCTAGCATGTAGCTGTCCTTGCTAGAGACACGAATTTCCAATAAAATACAAGAAAATATGGATTTTAAAAAGCCAAATGCATTGTTTATACCATGTTTCCTAAAAAAAAAGTACAGCATTATATAGGAATGGTAGTATATCTTATCATCCATGCAATTGTAATATCAAGGTGGTACATTATTTTCATTATTATTTATGGGATGCATGAGAACAACATGGTTATACAATGTGAACACTGAAGGCCCAGCCTCTGCCTCTGGAAGTCTGTAATCACATACAGATGTAAACAGGATTATGCCAGCTCAAGAGAGATAGCATGGACCTTTTATGAACAAGTAGAAAGTATCTATAAGCCAAGGACAACAAAGGAATAAAAGCATTTTATATCGGAAGTGTTAAAAGGGAAATAAAAACTCTCCAAATGCAAATATTAAAATGGAATAAATCTGATTCAATAACTTGAAATTCACCTTAAATTCTGTTTAGGGGGGATCTAATTCCTAACATTATGTTTAACATCGTGGTGGTTTGAATATGCTTGGCCCAGGGAGTGGCACTATTAGGAGGTGTGGCCTTGTTGGAATGGGTATGGCCTTGTTGGAGGAAGTGTGTCACTGTGGAGGAGGGCTTGGAGACCTCCCTCTTTGCGTCCTGGAAGTCAGTACTCTCTTGTTTGTCTTCAGACAGCTCCACCAACACCATGTCTGCTTGGACTTTGCCCTGCTTCCTGCCTTGATGATAATGGACTGAACCTCTGAAACTGTAAGCCAGCCAATTAAGTGTTGTCTTTATAATAGTTGCCTTGGTCATGGTGCCTGTTCATAGCAGTAAAACCTTAACCAAGGCAAACACATAACAGATGTCAAAAATATTCAACTTATTTCCCCAAGCTATCTTGATCTGTCTAAAAGATATCCTTTTTGTTTCTACTATTTTAGAGGCAAAGTCACAATTCTCAGACTTAATTTTTACAGTTTAAGCAATAAACATCTCTTCCATTTTGGCTAAGTCTTGGGGAAGAAACAGAGTTAGCAAACTGTGCTGTCTTTCACCTCGAGCGACCTAAGTGCTCTTAACTGCTCAGTCCATGCTGAAAAGAGAGACTGCATTCTCTGTTACCTTGTCTATGAACTTGGGCCATGTGAGACTTCTCCTATCAACTTCTTTCCAATAGGAGAGATTCACCTCCTGCTCTAGAGAAATCGAGAGAAATAGAATCTGTGACTGAGCAAGCAGGAAATATACATTTTTGAGAAGAAAGAGATAAATAGCTCTTCTGTTGGAAGGGCATAGAATTATTTCATTCTAAGCTGTTTTTCTTTTTATATTAAAAATAGATTTTTCTGGAGGGTTCTCCCAACCTCCTATCTCCTGAGGCTGCCTGTTTCCATTCTTTCTGCTGGCTCTCAGGGCTTCAGACCTTTTCCTTCACTCAATATCAGATGGGGTTCCCCTCTTCCTCCTCCCCCTCCCAGATCCTACTCTGTCCACTTTCCCTCCCAGATCCCACCCTCCCTCCCCACTTGTGATTGCTTTATCCTCCCTCCCAAGTGGGGCTGAGGCATCCTCACTTGGGCCCTTCAGCTTGTTGACCTTTTTGAGTTCTGTGGACTGTATCTTGGGTATTCTGTACTTGTTTTTTTTTTTTTTTGGCTAGTATCCACTTATTAGTGAGTACATACCACATACCATGCATGTATTTTCGGGTCTGAGTTACCTCACACCAGAATGCACCAGAGACCTGGGAGGTGAGAGACTCTCAGGACTCAAAGGGAGGGTCCTCCATCAGGAGGGAGAGGTAACTTAGAGAGCCCACCTCCAGCAGGAAGACAGGGCATCAAATGAGGGAGGGGGGCATCCCACAGTCACAACTCTGACCCATAATTGTTCCTGTCTGAAAGAATTACAGGGGTGGAAATGGAGAGGAACCTGAGGAAAAGAAGGTCCAATGACCGGCCCAAAGAGAGATCCAGCTCAAGGGGAGGTCCCAAGGCCTGACACTATTACTGAGGCTATGGAGCACTCACAAAAAGGGACCTAGCATGACCAAACTCCAGAAGACCCAACAAGCAGCTGAAAGAGTCAGATGTAGATATTTGCACCCAACCAGTGGACAGAAGCAGCTGGCCTCTGTTGTTGAATTAGGGAAAGACTGAAAGAAGCTGAAGAGGAGGGCGACCCTGTAGGAAGACCAGCAGTCTCAATTAATCTGGACCCCCAGATCTCTCAAACACTGGGCCACCAAACAGCTGATATGAGGCCACCAACACACATACAGTAGAGGACTGCTAGGTCTGTGTTCATCCATAGGTGAAACACTTAACCCTTAAGACACTGGAGGCTCCAGGGAGTTTAGAGGTCAGGTGGCATAGGGGTGGTGACATCCACATGGAGACAAGGGGGTGGGGAAGAGGTATGTAATGTGGAGCAATAGGGAGGGTGGACCGGGGTGGGGGATAAAATATGGTGTGTAAAAAATTAATTAATTAATTAATTAATAAAAATAGATTTTTTCATGCAATATATTATTATTATGCTTTCTCCAACTCCCCACTCACACAAATCCACATTGTTTTTTCTTCTCTCATTAGAAAACAAACTGGCTTCCATGGTTGTCTCGTTTGCTTATTTATTTAAAACCATTTTGCTGATAACTAAGCACTGACGATATAAAAGGTAGGCAACATGATGAACTGACGCATACTAACGTTGCATAATCATTACCACAGTTTAATTAGCATGTCCATTGCCACCCTTGTAGGGCAGCTAATCTCCAGAATTTGTGAAAAAAAAAAATTGAACCCTTTGGCCTGCATCTCCATTGGCAGGACCCCTGCCTAGGACTCTACAGGGTGAGTCTAGCTGGATATATTTAATAGTATCCTACTAAAACAAAGTCTGGAGTTAAAGCTAAGAGCTCTCGCTGACCTGAAAGCAAAATTAAATGGTAGAAACTTGCCAGGTAACACAGTGAGAGATTGCATCCCCCAGTTCTTCCATGCTGGCCTGCTCATTTTTTGCTGGTTATGTTTCTTCTTTCTTTGAAGATAATAATTTGGTGACTTTCTTTCTCTTCTTTTTTCTTTTCTTTTTGAAATTTTTTTTTTAAAATAAAATTTATTATTATATCTAAGTACACTGTAGCTGTCCTCAGACACACCAGAAGAGGGCGTCAGATCTCATTACTGATGGATGTGAGCCACCATGTAGTTGCTAGGATTTGGACTCAGGACCTTCAGAAGAACAGTCGGTGCTCTTAACCACTGAGCCATCTCTCCAGCCCATTTGGTGACTTTCATTTGGAACCTGAGAAGTCATTGTCCTCAAGACATAAAACCAAGTAGTTGAGCTATACTGAGGGAAATTTGAAGTGATATATATTTAAAGTTCTTTTAGGTAATAAAACATCTGACATATAACTGTGGTTCAAAATTGTTTCCTCTGAAAAAATAACGAAGTTAACCAACAGACCAAGCAATAATTGGCTAAATGAAGGAAAATCTGTCTGGATCAGACTAAGAAACTCTAAGCAAAAGAAGAGTTCTTAAAAGGTCAAACTGTCTGAGTATGGTGGTGTACACCTTTAATTTCTGCACTCTGGAGGCAGAGGCAATTGGATATCTGTGAGTTCAAGGGCAGCTTCATCTATTAGTGAGCTCCAGGTCAAGTGAGAATAGATAACCCCTGTCTCAAAAAAAAAAAAAATCAAATGAACAAAAACAAACAAACAAACAAACAAACAAAACCAAGGTATAATGATGAGGAGATTTAGGTGGCTCATGGATTCACAAAATGGTTATTGTAGGTTGTGGCAGACTTTATCAAGAAGAGGGACAGAAAAAGAAAAAGGTAAATAAATAAAGAAAAGTTTGTTCTGCAAGAATAATTTAATGGTTCTTATGACAGGCTTCAAAGCCATACTGATATACAATGGAAATTAGAGCTTTCACGGAAGGAGAGATTGTCCCAGATTACATTGCCACAATGTAGTGGAGCAGCCACCTGGGTAAACCTGTGTGTGTTGGCTGTGTTTCACCTAAGCTACGGTGCACATATTAATCAAATAGCACTACCCCTCTTCCACGTTTCTATTACCTGCCCTACTTTGTGCCAATTTCCTTTCTCTTCCTCAGCACCTCTTCTTCACTGTTCTTTAAGACATGGGATGGGGATTTGTCAAAGTCAATGAGCACTTTATTACAGTGAGAACGTTCTGTAATGAACAATTCAGCAGTTTAATGAGATTCTGTAGATCTGTCTCCAGCCTGTCCGTCAAGTTTCACTTCTATAAAGCACCCTGACACTAATCCTCTGGCAGACCCAATCTTTACCCTGGGCTGAATATTAGATTCTTCCATGGTATATTACATTACTAGTATAACCTCAGCAAAAAATGATGAACTTAACTATACTTGAGGCAATATAGTTGGTCTGATTTGATTTCTCTCTATTGAGTATGAGGGAATTACTTATTTACTAAGATAAAGCAAAAACAATTTCTTATTGCCTCCTGAATGCCTAAATTGATAATATTTATGGAAGTCTTTTAATTCCTTTTTGGGGATCAGGTCTAACATACTATCTTATTGCCTGCAGAAACCAGTTTCTAAAATTCTACTTTATAAAACTAGTAGCCTTTAGAAAGGCAATTGTGATTGCTTCTAAGCAGACAGAAAGAGATTTTCCTGTTAGTCAGATATCTGCACTTTACTGTGTCTATCTATGGCAGTTGGGAAAATAATAGACAGATGTCACAAGAACAGGTGGCTTCAAATTTCAATTGTGTTAGAAAAAAATGACATACAGAATCCATTGTGTTTCTTTTTCCCTTAATGAAGGAGTTTGGCTACTTCCTACTCTGAGCTGGCCATTGTAAATTCTGATGGTTTATACGATAGGAGAGAGCTGCAGATTACTGGAATCCCTGTCAGAACTACATCCTCAACAGCACTTGCAACCATGGCAAACATTCCTAGAAATGCCAAGGATGCAGCAGACTCTTGTAGCTTCTTTTAAAATCAAGACTGTAGACTAGTGGAGAGATACGGTAGGTATCAACAATCTTGAGTTGGAAGGGTGGCTCTGCTCTGTAAACTAGAGCCGAGTTCTGATGCCTTTATTCTATTTGTTAGAAGATGGAGACAGTCACCCATCTGGCCTGTTGTGCACTAAATCAATAGGTTTCAAATGCCTGTGATTTTGCTGCCCCCAATCTCTAGCTACATTCGATAAAGAAAAGGACTGTTGCTGATTGATAAAGAAGGAAGGAAGGTATCACACAAGTTATCCATCAGTAGAATCAGGTGTTAGCCGACACATGTTGACCAGTGGTAAGAAGCTCCCTGAATATGTCTGGTAAGATAGGCGTTTACTCCCTCATCGCCAATAGAACACTGAACTTCTCCTAGTATGGCAGGTAGCCACTGTTCATATCATCCAGCAATTCAAAGTGTCAAGGATGTGTAGACACGATGCTGTAGAATGAGCTAGGCAGCGGAGGGAGAAGGGATAAAATGAGCTCTAGATCCCAAAGACTTCAGGCCCATTATCCAAGGACAGTCACTAGGGATGTGCAGAAGAGGTTTTAAATTGAATAATCAACTCTCCAACAAAAAGCATCCTCTGTCCCCTAGACAAAGCAGTGACAGGATGTGAAAAGATTCTACAGTCAGGGGAGAAGGAAGGGCTTGTGAGTGCTTGGGTGAATGCATAATGAACCAAGGCTGGAAGGTTTGTTTTTCTCACTATAGTATAGGAAGAACTTCCTCTCATTACAGGTCTGAGTTTCTTTCTATTGCAATAAGAAAATGGTGCTGCAAGTAAAACAGGACCATTGTCAGTATAGGGGTTAGGGGAGCAATAGAGAAGGGATAGAGCGGTAGAGGATAGAGCAATAGATCAGGGTACATGTAATTTGATCCCAGAAATGGAAAGGGGAAAGGACATTTGGGAAGGAGAGAGGGAGACAAATGCAAAGGAAGGCAGAGTTACGATAGTAGTTAGGATGTCTGAAAACGTCTTAAGGAATCACACTATTAACTATCTGCCTTAAAAACAAAACCTATAGTGCATGTAAGTCTATGCATATACATAAATAGTTTAAAAGAAAATTTCTCATCTGTGTTAGCATTCTGTCTAAGCTCCACTCCACAGTTACCTGGCAATAGTGAGGTGTGCCGGACTCACTATAAAAGGTGCTGCTTGCCCCTCCTCTCTCTCTTGTTCCTCTCTTGCTCTCTCTTGCTCTTGCCTTCCTGCTCCTGCTCTGTCTTCTCATCCCTTTCCCTCTCCACATGCTAATGGCCAGCCTCTACTTCTCTACTCTCTCTCTCTCTCTCTCTCTCTCTCTCTCTCTCTGCCTTCTTCTGCCTCTACGACCCTCTTGACTCCTCTCCCCATGCTCTGAATAAACTCTATTCTATACTATACCATCATGTGGCTGGTCCCTCAGGGGGAAGGGATGCCTCAGCATGGGCCATCAAGGCACTCCCTTCCCCCACACCTCGCCAAACCTCCATAGAACATATCCCCCCCTCTCTTTATCTTTTTATAAACACATCAATCTGGGCTCGCAATGTTCTTTCAAGAGCCAAAGACTATCTAAACACAAGAAGCCATCTTTTGAGTTGTTGATTAGAATTGTCCAAGAGACTCCCAAAACTCACAGGCTATTTCTATTGCCCTTGGTTGCCCTCCAGATGTGGCAGGTTTACCCCTATTGCTAAAGATATCATGGACTTCAAGCATAAAAGACCAGAGGCCCCTGCATGTGAACTAACCTGAACATCTCCTTAAGTACTAGCTTTCATGGTACCAGAAGGTGCATGCAAGCTTCTAAAAGAGGAATGCAACCAATAGGACTACCTAGTTCTGATACTTATGAACCACACAATGACCAGTGTGACAAGTTAACCTTAAGGGTGTAGTAGTGGCACCCTTTTTTTTGTATGTGTTTTTTCTTTGTTTGTTTTTTGTTTTGTTTTCAAAACAGGGTTTCTCTGTGTATCCCTGGCTGTCCTGGAACTCACTCTGTAGACCAGGCTGGTCTTGAACTCAGAAATCCACCTGCCTCTGCCTCCCAAATGCTGGGATTAAAGGCGTGCACCATCACTGTCCAGCCAGTAGTGGCATCCTTAACCAAGAACTCTTCAACTGGACTAAAGTTCCACTCAACGACAGGGCAATCATGCTTGGTATTGGAAACCTAGCCAACTTGCCCTAGACTAGTGAAGTCATGGATTGTGAAATTGAACCATTATTTTACTAAACCAACATAATCCCTAACTATATTCTAAATAGTTTTCCTTATATACACAGAGAAGTATATTCCTTACCACTCATCAGGGAAACTTCTCTTTACAACAGATGGAGACCACCACAGAAAACCATAACCAATCAAAATACAGAGTTGAGGAGCCTAGTAGCAATGGATACATCTCCCAAATACTCCCACACCTAAGGCCCAGGGAACCTTTTGAAAGAGGAAGTAGAAAGGCTCTAAGAGCAAGAGGATCAGAAAGTTGACTGAAATTGTCTCTTAGTAACATCACGAGCTGTACTCATAAAGTCTCATCAACATGACCACCCAAACAAGGATGGCAACAATACTCACGACAAGTGGATGGTGGGGGTACCTTGAGAAGCCTCAACCCTACACAAAGAACTACAGACAATTAAGGAATGCTGAGAGCAGGAAAAATCGTTTTTCCCAGGGAAGGGCACACCAGTTGGTTATCCAACTGCTCATCCCTGTTCAATACCAAATGTTCATCCCTGAAAACATACAGACACATAAGTGACATTATACTGACTGAGTAGATTATATTTAGGAATATATATGTACATACGTATACATTATATGCATGTAACAACAGTTAATGAGAAAAAGGCCTTGGATTTGACAGAGAAAGAGATATGTGGGAGGGTTTGGAAGGAGGAAAGGGAAGGAAGAAATTATGTAATTATATTAAAATCTCAAAAATAAAATAAACAACTTTCTAAAAAGTCCAAATTCACTACACATATACACTATTCTCTTAGTAGAAATTTCGGAAATGGACTCCAAGCCAAGTATTTTAAAATCCTATTCATAGATTCTAAAGTACAGCCATGTTTGAACACTTGTGTTTACCAATGACCTCTTGTATTAATTCACCTGTTCACCTTCAATTCATTGACTTGTGAATAAGTCCTTCTTCATCCAAACTTAAATCATCAAAATTAGCCACCTTCAAAACCCACCACCTAAGCTATCTACAAATTAGTTAAAAACTCACATGAAAAAGTTTATTTGAACTACTAGAATCTATTTCTAAGTTTTTCTCATTAAAGTAATTTTTAAAAGAAATAGTTCTAGATGGTTTTCCCCCCAAACCCCTGAATTCCTTTTGTTTCAATGTCTTAAATATATA
>JADRCC010575829.1:3154-19224 GCA_019843855.1 Hylomyscus alleni
TGTGGCCTGCCAGTGTGTGTGAGGATTTGTGGCCTGCCAGTGTGTGTGAGGAGAAAAGAGACCAAGCTGGGCATAGGGAGCATTTGCATGTACACATGCATATAAACCAAGAACATCTCTGCTACACACAAGACACTAATGATCACACCAGTTTCCAAGGAAGACATTGGGGCACCTTTCACTTTGTATGTTTAAGCACTTCAAATAAAATTTTTTTAAAGTAAATACTACAGTGCTTCAACATAAGAGAATGTCATTGATCTTAAAATTAAGATTCAAACCAGAAAAATGCTCAGCAGGTAAGGTACAAGCCACCAGGGAGATAACTAAGTTGAATCCACAGGGCTCACACAGTGGAAGAACCAAACCACAAGAGGGTGTATGTGTGTGTCACACCCACATACATAAATGTGGAATCAATTTTATAAATTAAAAGGTAAGCTAGTGGTGGTGACACATACCTTTAATCTCAGCACTTGGTAGGCAGAGGCAGATAGATCCTGTGAGTTCGAGGCCAGCCTGGTCTACACAGAGATCCAGGACAGCCAGAGCAGCATAGTGAGACCACGTCTCACAAAAACAAAAAGGTTTTTTTTTTTTTTTTTTAATTAAAAAGTTAAAACATCTGAAATATTTGTTTTAAAATCTGAAATAATTCTTGCCTCGTTTTAAATTCTCAATGACTTAAGTATTAACAGCATTAAACAGCTACTTACATCAACACCTCCAAATAAGTCAAAAATATATGTATTTGGATATGTAGCTTCTTGAGTAAATTTCCTGTCTTCAGTTACAAACGCCATAGCCTCCATAGAGAGAAGAGGAGAAATCTCCTGGTTCAAAAAAGGTATAGATATATTCCATTTTAGAATTCAACAGAAAAGACACTAAAATATCACTATAATATGCATTTTAGTAACAAACTGAACCCCCCTGAGCAAAGCTAGCCCTCAATGAAGTACTTGGGACCCTTGGAGTCCTTTTCCCTTGAAATCTGGCTGCTGTGACACAGCACACTTAGCAGCCTTCTAAAGGGCTAGCACAGTTGCTTTTGCTACCATAGAACCCCACTGCCATGCTGTAAAAGCTCAGTAGGTAGCTTGGGAAAGCTAGGATGGGTATCCTTGGCTGATTTCCAGCAGCAGCTTGCCAGGGTACCAGGAAGGCCATTTTGGACAGTGCAAACATCTTCAGGCCCTACAATAAAAACTCCAGGAAGCAAATGAACCTCTGGTTCACTGAGAACTGCTGAGAGAAGATGGAAGCAGCTATTTGATGCCACCAGGTATTGCAGGAAACAACTAGTTCTGTAGTCATAACCAAATCTCCGTGGGACCGTGACCTCCTGAAGGAAGTGCCTGGTGACTTCTCCAAGTCAAAGGCATTCTGATGGTCTTCCATGGCCACACTTGTGAAATTTGGCACTTTACTTTGTAACTGTTTATAAATCCAGAGTTTTATCCCCTAGACTACATCAGTGTTCCCTGAAGACAAACTGAACCCCCATGAACATTTGGACAGATTCTTCTTTATATTTCCTTCTCTAAGTCTCAAGGCAGAGGAGGTATTCACCACTGTAGGTGCCTGCACTGGATCTCAAACTCTGGGAGGGGCATAGCATATTCTTTGTTCATAAAAGGCATTAACAGACTGAAAGAGCTCTCGTAGAACACTGCAGTTTCAAGTGTTTGCAGAATGAATAAAGCGCACCACACACCAAGATCACTTGGATATTAATTTTCCAAGCCTTCAGTTTTACCTCAGGTCTGTAACAGAGATTTGGCAGGTTTTTGGAAAACACCTTTAGTTTTTTAGTTTTGTTTTGAGATACAATCCCTGACTAGCTTGGAACTAACTAACTATGTAGTAAAGGATAGACAGCCTTGTACTCAGAGATTCACCTGCCTCTGGCCTCCCAAATGTTGGGATTGTAGGCATCACACCCAACTTGGAAAGCATTTTAAGGCACACATGGAGGCTATAATTATTTCTAGCAATCAGATTGTGAACGGATGAATATGTAATAACTCTTCCTAAAGGGAACAACTAAGTTTATTTAATAAGCAAGTTTAGAATAAACCTGTGAGATGTAGTCAATCAACACTTGGCCTCTGAAGAGTACTGTAGTATTCAGTGTTATCATGGCCGCAGGCTTACACAGCTTACAACTGTGGCTCCAACTGTGCTTCTCTAAAGTCCTTATTGGTCCCAGTCCCAAGTCAGAAGCAATGAGTTTGGGCCAGCACTGAGACAGCACTCAAGTTGGAAAACAAGTGTCTAGAACAATGTCATAGTACTCTCAACCTGACCAACAGTCTGACTTCAATCTTACATTAGTGATAACTATTGACAGCCATAAAGCTTTTCCCAAGAGCCTTCAGTGATACAGGGCCTTTAAAATTCTTTTCAAAAAGAATGTCATCTAGGGATAGGAGTGGGGATGTGGCTCCAGGTACAATTCCACCCTAGCATGCATGCACAAGGCCCTGGGCTCAGTCCCTAGCATCACAGGAGGTGGGGGTGAGGGAAACAATTAAATTCCCGGGCACTGGAATAACTAGCGATTATTTTCTTCTTTTCCAAACTTCTCCAGTGTTCTACAACTCATACAAAAACTGGCTATTTTTAAAAGGTCAATAGTTTGGGGCCTCTGAAGATCCTGAGCACAGGCTCTCTAAGGCCCCTATCAGTTACCTTGAGAATGTTTTGGCACTCAACGAAGTCACTGTGCAGATGGCTGGTGGCATACAGCTTAAGGAGCAACTGAGGAATTCCACTCCATTTGGACAATTTGTCCCTCTCGGTCAAAAAGGTCTCAGTGAACTGTGAGTGAAAAAAATAAAAAACAAGGAACATTTTATTGTCAAGGAAGAAGTTTTGGCAAAAGAGAGCAGCTGACTCCCAAAGAGCCAAGGAAGCAACTTAAAAGTGCTCTGAAGAAATCTTCAGGAGCTCATGAGAGCCTACAAGGCTGCAGCCTAAGCCCTGTGCTCCTGACAGAGTGCAGTTCTGAACCAACCCGACTCATCAGCCTGTCTTGCCCCAGTGCCCACTCAAGACTTCAAATTCAGCTGGGCTTTCTCCACTTCATCTCCCTTGCCCAGAGACTCTCTCCCAGGCTTTTCTATCTGAAATGCTGTTTCCCTTCAAACAGCAAGACAATGAGGACCAGCAAGATGAGACAGTGGGTAAGGCTTCTTGCTACACTAGCCTGATTCCTGAAACCCATGTAAAGGGGAGGAAGGGACTTATTAACACCACATATCATCCTCTGACCTCTATGGGCACACCATAGCACAGGGGTATGCACACACTTAATTAAAAATTGAAAGAAACTTTTTATTAAAATTTTAAGTTATTGTTTATGTGTATGGGTGTTGTGCCTACATGTAGGTCTCACTCTCAAGAGAGAGAAAGAACTGCAGAGTTCTTGCACAGAGCAGGGGCTGAGTAAATGTCTGAAGGTATAGATGAGAGCACCAGCAGGGAGACAGAATGTGAGTAGATTATAAAGAGTCATTTCACCAGTACAAACCCAGACACAAAACTTCTGTGGTTCAATCAAATCAAAAGCATCTTGTTACAGTTTGTACGGAGCAAACAAACCTTTAATAATGTTGGGTTTATCTGAATATGCATGCCCACGATAATGAACAAGTCTCATAATTCTGCCCACACTGTCTTAGATCATGGCATGAGGGGTAGCAGAAGGCACTCAGAAGAATGCTTTTTCTTAGGGTGAAACACAGGAAATACTACTTCTTACAACAGAAGTGTCTGGAGAGCAGCAATGTTATAGTGGTTAAGCTCAAGATCAACGTAAGCTAAAAAAAAAAAAAAAAGTAAAAACTTCTTTCCTTTAACAAAGCAAGAAGCAAACCCACAGCTGAGACCCTGCAGAAGCCAGTCCTACAGAGTCTCTGTGCACTAGAGAATCCTAAACAGTATTATAAATGGAGAATCACAAGCTAATAATCTATATGAGAAACTAGGGGAAATAAGTGCAACAAAATAAAACAGGGCAGCAGAAATAAATTAAATTAAAAGAAAACATTGACATTACCTTTATTTCAAGATTTTCTGGAACGGTCAGTTAACAGATAAACACTTAACTATAGCTTCTAACAACTGGCTAGTATTATTAAGCTCATGAATGAATGAGAGAGTATTACTACCAATGACCAGAGCAGAAGAGACTATAGGCAAGTACTGAAGATGACTGAATGTCAACAGTCAAGATACGCTGAAGGAAACGACTAGAACACAAGCTGTGGGAATGACAGAGCAGCAGGCAGACCTGGAGCACTCGAGAAGCTGACGTAGTGATGATTCACACAGCAACAACTAATACCTCCAGAAAAAAGCCTAGATCCAGACCAAAGGCTTCATATAGTACCAAACATTTAAAGAAGAATTAACACAAACACCCAGATTCCTCAACCAGGTGAGGCCAGTATTCTGGTAACCAACCTAGACACATATACCACAAGAAAACTACAGGTCAATCTCTCTTACCAATATAGATGCAAAAACCTAGCAACACACACAGCAAAAGCAAGCAGAAATATTTCAACATACCAACTATTACATACAGGAAACCAACAGCCTACAGGACACCCTCGGAATATGTCAAAAGATATAGATGAAAACTGGCAACAGCCAAACATGTTTTCATGACTAACACTCTGCACACACTTGAAGCAGATCAGAACTTTCTCAATCAGCTAAAGGTATTTATAAACTAACATCATACGACCTAGTAAAGATGAATGTTTTCCTTCTAAGTTCAAGAAGAAAAAAGGCCTAAAGATATCCACTCTTATCAATTGCATTTAACATATACTAGAAACACAGATGTGAACAATTGGGCAAGAAAAATAAATAAGAGACTTGAACTGGAAATATGGAATACTCTATTTGTAGATAACATGATCTTGATTATCAATATACTTTATAGTAGCATTAAAAATAAGATGTTTAGCTCTTTTCCTCTGGCGCGCCACCGACGATCCTATTGTCATCATGGGTCGCCGCACCGCCCGGTGTTACCGGTATTGTAAGAACAAGCCATACCCAAAGTCTCATTTCTGCCGTGGTGTCCCTGATGCTAAGATCCGCATCTTTGACTTGGGACGAAAGAAAGTAAAAGTTGATGAATTCCCACTTTGTGGCCACATGGTGTCAGATGAATATGAACAACTCTTTCTGAAGCATTGGAGGCTGCCCGTATTTGTGCCAACAAATACATGGTAAAGAGTTGTGGCAAGGATGGCTTTCATATCCGAGTGAGGCTCCACCCTTTCCATGTCATCAGTATCAACAAGATGTTGTCTTGTGCTGGAGCTGACAGGCTCCAGACAGGTATGCGGGGTGCCTTTGGGAAGCCCCAGGGCACAGTGGCCAGAGTTCACATTGGCCAGGTCATCATGTCCATCCGCACTAAGTTGCAGAATAAGGAACATGTGATTGAGGCTCTTTGCAGAGCCAAGTTCAAGTTCCCTGGTCGCCAGAAGATCCACATCTCAAAGAAGTGGGGCTTCACTAAGTTTAATGTGGATGAATTTGAAGACATGGTTGCTGAGAAGCGGCTCATTCCTGATGGCTGTAGTGTCAAATATATCCCCAATCGTGGTCCTCTGGACAAGTGGAGAGCCCTACATTCCTGAAGGCTTCCACAGTGCTCTCTTATACCCTACCAAATCATGTTCAATAATAAATCTTGCATCAAGTCAAAAAAAAAAAAAAAAGATGTTTAGCCGGGCAGTGGTGGCGAACACCTTTGATCCCAGCACTTGGGAGGCAGAGGCAGGTGAATTTCTGAGTTCGAGGCCAGCCTGGTCTACAGAGTGAGTTCCAGGACAGCCAGGGCTACACAGAGAAACCCTGTCTCAAAAAAACAAAAAGAAAAAACAAAAAATAAGATGTTTGAGGTCCTGAGTTCGGATCCCAGCAACCACATGGTGGCTCAAAACCATCCGTAATGAGATCTGACACTCTCTTCTGGTGTGTCTGAAGACAGGTACAGTGTATTACACCGGAGCGAGCAGGGCAGGAGCAAACAGAGGCCCCGAGTTCAATTCCCAGCAGCCACATGATGGCTCACCGCCATCTGTACAGCTAAAGTGTACTCATACATATAAAAATAATAAAATAAATCTTTAAAAAATAAAAAATAGAAAAATAAGAATGTTTGCCCAGCTTGGTGGCATACGTACTCAAGGCCAGCCTGGTCTACAGAGTGAGTTCCAGGACAGCCAGGGCTCTGTTGCACAGAGAAATCCTGTCTCAAAAATAAGACAATGCCAGGCGGTGGTGGTGCAGCCCTTGGGAGGCAGAGGCAAACAGATTTCTGAGCTCTAGGCCAGCCTGGTCTACAAAGTGAGTTCCAGGACAGCCAGACAGCCAGGACTATACAGAGAAATCCTGTCTCAAAAACAAAAACAAAAATAAAACAAACAAAAAAACAAGACAAAAGATATTTAACAGCATCAGTGCAAAGCTTAAAAAAAATTAAACAGTGTTAAACTACACACTGTTAAAAGATATTAAAGGATGCTCAGGACACCAACGCAGGAGGATCTCAACCAAGGTCAGGCTGAGTTATACTGTGAGAACTTGTCAAAAACAACAAACAAGCAAACAAAAAACAAAAACAAAAACAAAAACCATGGAACAGCACTGCGTGTTCAAGGCGGTGATTTTACTGACCTGACAGTACCTCCCCTACTGCTTATTATTACTAAGACAGCAGCCCTAAGCTGTTGGTTTGATGTAATTCCTATCAAAGCCCAGTTGTCTTCATTGTAGAAATGGATAATTTACTACTTACTAACTCTCAAATAGGAATCCCAGAGACCTAGAACAGTCAAAACAGTCTGGAGGTTGGAAGAATTGTAACCTGAATTGCTGATTTGTAAGTTCATCACAAGTCAACACCAATCAAAGCTGGATTAACAGACCTGGCATACAGAAAGACACCCTACCTCAGTGGGAGAGCAACAACATTCCCCAGTGGTCCTGCAGCTTTTGCTTTGCTTGTTTTGGGGGATCTGTTTGTCTCTGTTAGGCTTGTGAGACAATCTGTGTAGTCTTGACTGGCCTGGAGCTCACTATGGAGAACAGATCTGCCCACCACTGCCTCCTGCGTGCTGGGATTTAAAAACAGGTGTCAGCCTGGCAGTGGTGGCGCACGCCTTTAAACCCAGCACTTGGGAGGCAGAGGCAGGCAGATTTCTGAGTTCGAGGCCAGCCTGGTCTACAGAGTGAGTTCCAGGACAGCCAGGGCTATACAGAGAAACCCTGTCTCGAAAAACCAAAAAAATAAAAAAAATTTAAAAACAGGTGTCATCCACCACATCCTAAAGTTAACTGGTTTTTTATTGTTGTTGTTTTGGGGTTTGTTTGTTTTTGACAAGACTGTCAAACCATAGAACAATTTCCTCAACAAATGTTACTAGTACAAGTGAGTATCTTTAAGCAAATTAATATGTGCTTGCAAGTATGAGGATACAAGCTCAATCTCCAGAACCTATTTAAACAAATAAAAATAAAAAAGCCAGCCAGCAGTGGTGGTGCAAACCTTTAATCCCAGCACTCAGGAGGCAGAGGCAGGCGGATTTCTGAGTTCAAGGCCAGCCTGGTCTACAGAGTGAGTTCCAGGACAGCCAGGGCTACACAGAGAAATCCTGTCTTGAAAAACAAAAAACAAAAAATAAAAATAAAAAAAAAATAAAAAAGCCAATGTGGTAGGCATACTTGTAAACCCAGAGCAGCAGAGCTGGAGACAGGAGGATTCCCTAGGCTGATTGGTTGGCCAGACTGGCCTACTCAGGGAGTTCCAGGTAAGTGAGAGACCCTGTCTTCAAAAACAATGACAGCACCTGAGAAACACCTGAGGCTGTCCTGTCATCTACGAACACACATTTGTGCACTGCACCTGCACATATACACAGACAGGTAGGCTCGCGCGCGCACGTGCGCACACACACACACATGTACACACACACACGTACACACACACACACACACACACGTACACACACACACACACACACCTAGAAGAGAAGAACTGTTACATTAGGCATACTGCCTGAAGCCATACAGCAAAAAAACAGATAAAATATTTAAAGCTCAGAAAAGGGAGTTAAAAAAAAAAAAATCACACCAACTACTGAATTCAGCGATGTTATCTTTTGAAAGTAAAGGAAAATATGAATTTTCTCAGACAAAATTTGACCTCTCCTACCGGAAATATGAGAGGTAGCTCTTCAGAGATAAGGAAACTGATACTGGTGAGAATCTCTGTGGCTGGCTACCTGTCTCTTGTAATGTCTGTACACTATAAACAAAGAAGGCTGATGAAACAAATGAATACAAATTATTTTTTATCTAAATTAATCCAAAATGCAAATAACAACAATTATCAGGTGACTGAAGCACCTGGAGAATGACCCGAATGGTGACAGTGTCATAGATGACAGGGCACTGGGATGCTGGTGCTACCCACAAACACACACAGACTGCCTGACTGTTAGGAATGCTCCAAACTCCAGGGCAACCAATACAAACAAGCCACTACATAAGATCGCACACCCCTTCTGAAGCCTAGGCTAGCCTCAGACTAGCAGCAACCTTCCACCTCAGCCTCTGGAATTCTGGGATACAGATATAAGCACACACCTAGTTAAAAACGACTTTAAATGACTGGGGCTGGGAACATGGCTCCCCCAGTAAACTGTCTGCCACCACAAACACAAAGACCTGAGTTCAGATCCCAGCATCCACTGAAAGCCAGGTACAGCAGCCTTCAGCTGTAACCCCAGCACTGGAACCCAGTGCCCCCAGACTAGTTGAATAGATGAGCACAAATGTGAGTGAAAGGCCGTGTCGCAAAAAAAGAAAAACAAACAAACAAAAAAACTAAGTGAAAAGTGTCAAAGCAGGCAGATCTGAGATCAAACTTTGGTCTCCACACATTCATGCCCACACATGGAACACATCATCTACAAACATACATAAACCACACATACACAGAAGTGTAGATAATACAATAAAAGAGGAGTCAGTACAATCATATAATGCTCAATTCATCCACAGAAGCAGAAAAAAATGGAAGGTTAAATACAGGGCTGGTGAGATGGCTCAGTGGGTTAGAGCACTGACTGCTCTTCCAAAGGTCCTGAGTTAAAATCCCAGTAACCACATGGTGGCTCACAACCACCTGTAATGAGATCTGATGCCTTCTTCTGGTGCATCTGAAGACAGCTACAGTGTACTTAAGTATAATAATAAATAAGTCGGAGCAAGCAGAGTTGACTGGAGCGAGCAGGGTTGACCAGAACGAGCAGGGTTGACCAGAACGAGGAGAGGTCCTAAAAATTCAATTCCCAACAACTACATGAAGGCTCACAACCATCTGATCAGCTACAGTGTACCTATATACATAAAATAAATAAATAAATGTTTTTAAAAAAAGAAAACAAACACAATGCAGCTGTGCATGTGGTGGAATCCACCCTCTTATGTCACTAATCGCTGTACAAGTCTATGCATAGTCAAACGCACCAATGACTGTATACCAGGTTTAGAAAATAATTAGAAACAGTATCAATTAAAAGTCTATGAGTAAAATATAGTAATATATATCTGTCAGTGGAATAAGAGGGGAAAAAAACCAACTATATATTGTCCAAGAAAACCCCTTTCATGACTAGAGAGATGTCTCCTGGTTAGGTACCTGTACCACTCTTTCAGAAGACCCAAGTTCAATTCCCAGCACTAACATCAGGCAATTTACAACTACCAGTAACTCTAGTTCCAGGGGGATTCTATTGCTCTGGCCTCCTCTAGTACCTGCTTTATATGTACATACCCATCACAGACTTATACAAAGACTCATAAGTAAAATAATAAAAATACATCTTTTTTTAAAGAAATACTTTAAATATGACATTATATATCGTTAAAAGGGACAGAACCCCCTAGCACATATTTGTAAACTCATTACTTAAGAGGCAGAGGCAGAAAGATCAGGAGAAGTTCAAGGCTAGACTCAGTTACTTAGTAAGTTCAATGCTAGTGAGGGCTACATGAGACTGTCTCAAAACAACAACAACAACAACAACAACAATAACAACAACAACCAGGAGTATAGAGAGAAGCTCAAAGATCTAAGGACCTAAGTTTGGTTCCCAGCACCCATAAGGCAGATCACAACCATCTGATGCCCTCTTCTGACTTCCATGTGCATCATGCATGCATGTAGTATACACACGTATACACATACACACACACACACACACACACACACACACGCACGCACGCACGCGCATGTAAGCAAAACATTCATACACATAAGACAGATCTTTAAAAAACAATAAAGTAAAAGGCATGGAGAAAAAGAAGCAATGTTAACACTAAAAGAAAGCTTAAAGAGTTGTATGAAGTTTCAGACAACACAGAGTTCAGAAAAGGGAAAACTGTTAGGAATAAAGAGGGCCATGACAGAATGCTTAGGTGCCAATTCTCCAAGACGACATGGTAGTTCTTAACATACGTGTACCGAATAGTAGCTTACCAAAATATAGGAAGCAAAACCTTGAAAAACTACCAAGAGAAACTGATGAATTTTTGAACTTCATAAATCCTTAAAAAGACAGGAAAATTAGTAAGGCCAAGGTTGACACTAGTGCCACTATCAATTAACTAGTTCTGACGCCTGCAGCTTCTTTAATCCAACAACAGAGCAACACATACTATTTTCAAAGTCACATGAACAGTCACTAAAGACAGACCACATCCTTGGCCACAAAGCACACCTTGGCAAGTTCCAAAAGTGGCAACTGGCTCTTGCTGTAAGCAGCCAGAGGTCACCTGTAAAGACGGTTGCTACTCTCCTGATTCAGAAAACCCCAGAAAAATCATGCAAATCAAGAGGTTCAAACCTTCGTGTTCACTTTTAAAACACCCAGGAAACTGCTCAGGCCATCAAGGGGACGCATATCCACAAAGCCAACGTGGATCTGAAGGATGTCACTTTAATGAAGCAGTATGTGCCATTCCGGCGGTATAATGGAGTCAGTAAGTGTGCTCAGGTCTAACAGTGAGGCTGGACACAGGGACGGTGGCCAAAAAAAAAAAAGAGTGCTGAGTTTTTGCTGCACATGCTTAATAATGCAGAGGAATGCTGAACTTGGGGTTTGGATGTAGATTGTCCAGTCATGGAACACATCCAGTGAACAAGGCACCTAAGACTCTCTGACGAACCTACAGAGCTCATGGCTAGACTAAAGCATCCACAAGTTCCCCCTGCCAAATGGAGATGAGCCTCACCGAGAAGGAACAGACTGCTCCAAAGCCAGAAGAGGAGGCTGCACAGAAGAAAAAGATAGTCCAGAAGAAACTGAAGAAACAAAAACTCATGGCACTGGAATAAATTTGGCATAAAATAAATGCAGACAAAAGTAAAAAAAAAAAAAGTAGCGATTGTATAAAGTATGTTCTCAAACCACCATGTAATGTTTCTAGAAGCAACAAACAATGAACAGAACAGTTGGACAGTCTAAGATATTTGGAGATGAAACAACCATACTAACTAACTGAGTAAATGAGCCTCAAGAGAATGTAAAGGTATTTTGGGCTAAATGAAAGATAAATTATCAAAGTTTGTAAGATGTGGCAAAATCTGTACTAAACGCATGTGTTAGAGAAGCAGCAGCAGCTCTAGTCCACAGCCTAGCTTCTACCTCAACACATCAGAGAAAGAACAACTTAAGTCTAACAAGCAGAGGAAAGAAAGAAATGAGAGCAGAACAATGGATTCAACTGACTCAAAAGGACCTTACCCAAAAGACAAAAAAGAAAGGACCAGGCAGTGGTGACACACGCCTTTAATCCCAGCACTTGGGAGGTAGAGGCAGGCCTGGTCTACAAAGTGAGTTCCAGGGCAGCCAGGGCTACACAGAGAAACCCTGTCTCCAAAAAGCAAAGAAAGAAAGAAAGAGAGGGAGAGAGAGAGAGAGAGAGAGAGAGAGAGAGAGAGAGAGAGAGAGAGGGAGGGAGGGAGAGAGGGAGGGAGGGAAGGAGGGAGGGAGGGAGGGAAGGAGGAAGAAAAGAAAAAAAAGAAGGAAGAAAGAGAGAGAAGAAAAATGGAAAAGATTAAATTACAAAATGGGAAATCTGTAGAGAAAAAAAAATTAATTAAAAATTGAATCTATAAAGAAAAAAAAGAATCAAAAGACTCTAGCCAGGCTAATTAATCAAGAAAAAAGATACAAATTACTAATGCCAGAAATACATGGAAGGTCATTATTACTGACCTCAGTGACATTAACAATAAAGTAATTATGTGAACAACTCTATCACCAAAATTTTACTAAATTAAATGGGCCATTTTTTAAATAGTACAATCAAGAGACACAGGAGAAAAGAAAATGTTGACAAAACCGTCTATTATAGAAAATGTATAAATAAAAGCAAGCAAAATCTCTGAACAGATTATTTCTCCAAAGGTAATAGACAAATGGCCAGGAAACTTGTGACAAATGACCAGGGCCAGTGTCCTCAGATCCACAATGAGCCAAGGCACGCCAGCCAGGACCATGATCACAAAGACAGAAAGAAGTGTTTGGGAAGCTGGGCAGTGGCGCACAACTTTAATCACAGCACTCAGGAGACAGAGGCCTCTGTGAATTTGAGGCCAACCTGGTCTACAAAGTGAGTTCCTGGACAGCCAGGGCTGTTACACAAAGAAACTCTGTCTTGGAATAAATAAAATAAAACGAAAAATTTAAAAAAAAAAAAAAGTGTTTGGGAAGGTCTGTATGTAAGTTTAACATACAGCCATGAAGAATGGAGTGCGGCTCTAACTTAAGTACTCGGAAGGTAGGGCGGCAAGAGGGTCACGCAGATTTACATGAGCCACTTAGCAAGACTCAGTTTCAAAACCTGAGTGGTGCAACTTGCCTAGCTGTTACAAGGCCCTGGGATAGATCCCTAGTAACACACACACACCAGAATTATCATATGACCCAGCAATTCTCTTCCTAGGCAAATGTCCACAAAAGTGTTGCACACAAAGACTTATAACAGCATTTATCTTAGTAAGCAAAAGTAGAAACTTGAGTGCATCTAACTGGTAAACAGACAAATAAAATACAGGATATTCATATGATGGAATATTATTTGGCAAGAAGTGATACATGTAACAGATAAATCTTGAGGCTTATTATTCTAAATGAAAGAAACCAGACACAAAAGACCACATATTGTTTGATTCTATTTAATACAAAAATATTCCGAATAAGCCAATCCAAAGAGATAGAAAATAAATAAGACTAGCCGCTGCCAAGGACCAGCGACAGTCACTGGAAAGTAGCCGCTGTGGGTACAGGGTTGGTTTGGGTTTCGGTTCGAGCCTGTAACCCATCCTCACCACAAACTTTGTTTTGTTTTGTTTTTTTTGGTTTTTCAAGACAGGGTTTCTCTGTGTAGCCCTGGCTGTCCTGGAGCTCACTCTGTAGACCAGGCTGGCCTCGAACTCAGAAATTTGCCTGTCTCTGCCTCCCAAGTGCTGGGAGTAAAGGAGTGCGCCACCCCCCCACACACACACACACAAACTTTTTATGTAGCTGAGGATGGCCCTGAACTCTCACCTTCCTGCTTTTACCTTCCAAGTTCTTAGATTAAAGGCATGCTATGCTCCCTCCAGACCATAATCAAGTTCTTTTTTATTGTTTTTGTTTTGTTTGTTTTGTGAGGAAATGTTCTAAAATACTGGTTTGTGGTGACTATAGCTTGGTACAAACAGCTACTGACTGGAGACTTAAATGGGGCGTGTGGAATAAGTCAACCCCTCTAATGAAGCTGTTATGAGGACTAAAGAATGTGCAAAAGCAAACCTTTAAAGTGACAGAAATCCCTAAGACTATTTTGGTGACAGTTGCATAATTCTCTAAATAGATTTTTTTTACTTATTATCTTATTTTTATGTGTATGCGTGTTTTCCTGAATGTATGTGCATCACATCTGTGCCTGCAGAGGTCTGTAGAAGGCTTTGAATCCCTAGAAATGGAGTTATGTACAGATGGTTATAAACTGCCACGTGAGTATTAGGAACTGAACCCATCTCCAGAACACCAAGTGCCCTTAACACTAAGCCACCTCGCCAGTGACATAATTTGCAAAACAAACAAACAGCTATAAACCACTGAAATGAAAATTTACAATTGGTAATTTCTTTCTTTTTTTTTTTTTTTTGTTTTTTTTGTTTTTTTTCCGAGACAGGGTTTCTCTATGTAGCCCTGGCTGTCCTGGAACTGCCTCAAACTCAGAAATCCACCTGCCTCTACCTTCCAAGTGCTGGGATTAAAGGCGTGCGCCACCACCGCCTGGCTTCATTTTGGTTTTTAAAACAGTATCTAATGGAGTCCAAGCCAGCCTCAAACTCCTGATCCCTCTACTTCCCCTTCCCAAGTATTGGGATTAGAAGCATGAATAAAGTTGGTTGTTTTGTTTTAAGTCTCAATAAAATTATAATTTAAAAGAAACATCAAGGACTAGGGAGATAGCTCCATCTCTAAAGCTCTTGTCTTACAAGTGTGAGGATCTAAGTTTAGATCCCCAGAACTGATTCATTAAAAAAGCTAGGCATGGTGGAATATTCTCATAGCCCTAGCAACAGGTAAGGATAAGACAGAAGCTCGAAGGCCAGCTAGCCTGGCTATGTGGTGAAGGTCAAGTTAATCAGAGTCTATGCTTCACACAAAAAAGAAAGAAGGCATCTGAAGACTGACACTCAAGGTTGTCTGCTGACTTACATATACACAGTATGCATGCATGCGTCTGCACGCACCCCAACAAACACATACATGTGCATACACCCACACACACACACCCACACAGAAATAATATTAAGGAAGCCCAATAAGGAACACAGAACCAATATGACATCTGAAAGGCAAGTATCATATTAAATATATTTAAATCCCCAAATGTCAATTAGTACAGTAAAATTTAAAAACAAAGTATATTATGCTGCCTAGCAGAAAAAAGTTAAGAAAGCCTGAACATAACAGACTGGAAAATAATACGCAATGTAAAAGCACACACCAGAAGAGAGGTGATGTAACTTGTCATCTGCAAGAAACTCAAAGCATAAAGCACTACCAGTTAGGCCAATGACACATATTGGTAATCCTTGCACTCAACAGGCTGAAGTCAGAGGATTGCCATGAGTTCAAGGCTGGCAATGGCTGCATGGCAATATTTGTCTCACAAATGAGTAAATAAAGAAGACCATGTGCAGAGATAAGCACCTTATGAACATAAACATGCCAGTCCCAGAGAGACGCACAGCTAACCACCACAGCAAATCCATATACTTTAGAAGATAGTCTCGATCTTCAAGCCCCTGAGCGCAGGCAGAAATTCTTAAACAGGGAAAATTACTTAAGTGACAGAATGAACTATAGTAAAACTAAGCATTTATGTTTACCAACAGATCTTTTTGTTGTTTTTTGAGATGAGGGTCTTACTATGTAGCACATTGGCTGGCCTGGAACTATGGAGACCAGGCTGACCTTGAACTCAAAGATCTGTCTGCCTCTGTCTCTTCTATGACTGGTTCATCAAAAGGTCTTTATAGATCAAAAGGAAGACATAGAAAGAAAATATCTCCAAGACATCTCTTCAAAAGGTGCATATATTCAGCTGGATGTGGTGGTAAATGCCTTTAATCCTAGCACTCTGGAGACAGAGGAAGATGGATCTCTGTGAATTTGAGGCCAACCTGGTTTACATACAGAATTCCAAGCTAGCCAAAGACATAGTGAGACCCTATTTCAAAAAAAGTCAGACTTCTAGTTAAGTAAAGATGAAAACAAGGCCTGAGAGATGGCTCAGTGGTTAAGAACATTGGTGAGCTTCCAGAGGACCCAGGTTCAATTCCCACCACCCACATGGTGGCTCAAAATCTGTAGTGTCAATTACAAGGGATCTGATGCCCTCTTCCGACTTCCTCAGGCACCAGGCATACACATGCTACATAGAGATGTTCATACAGTTAAAACACT
>JADRCC010575830.1:0-10639 GCA_019843855.1 Hylomyscus alleni
AATCTTCCTATCCTGAGCTGCTGAGATGTGCAATTTTAGTATCCAAAGCCACAACCTTTATGTTTTTTTTTTAAATCATGAATGTATACTATGATTTGATTGTTTTCTTACTTGGTATTTGTCACTACTAAGAATTAATGTGCCTTCTAGAATGACTGAATTGAATACTTAAATACGGTCATGCATACTTTTGCATGAGTGAACAGGACTCTGTGCCGGGAGCAGGCATTGCTGGGGGCAGTGTTCAGCCATCTCTCCTTCCTTTATGGAGAGTGCTTGCCAAAGATGTCAGATATTATCTTTATTGACCCTCTATTTCCTGACTAAAGGAGTAGTTTATAATTTGGTATGTAAACTGCCAACATGCTGGGGCTGGAAAGATTGCTCAGCAGTCACAACCACTTGCAGAGGACCTGGGTTCAGTTTCCAGCACCCATTTGATAGTTCCCAGCTGTCCGTGACTCCGGCTCCAGAATCCAGTGCTGTATTCTGGTATCTGCAGACGATAGGCACAGACATGATGGACAAAGCACCCAGACACAGAAAATAAATCTTAAAAATAATGCCATGTCTATGAGAGATACACACACCTGGATCAAAATGAACTGAGGTAGCTCAAAACGAAGTGCTATTTTTCTGACCAAAGATGAATTATCCTGATATATAAGTTATATATTTAAAAATGTATGTACTTTTTATTTTATACATGTGTGTGTTTGCTTTCATGTAAGTCTGTACTTCGCAGGCATACAGTGCCCATGGAGGCTAGAAGAGAGACTGGACTTAACAGAAGGTTATGAACATTCGTAGTAGTGCTGGGACTCAAACCTTGGTCCTCTGAAAGAGTAGCTAGTGCTGTTAAGCATAGAACTATCTCTCGAACTCCCTACTTTTCCGAATATTTTATTGGCAATGTGTGATAGCATTTCTTTAGGCTTTTAACTGTTGCCAGGCAGATATAAGCTAACAGTTGGCAGAGGGCAGAATATTTTGCACACAAGGAGGTTAGGCACAACACTGAACAACAAGACTTAAAGAAACCTGGTGTGCCGTAAGCAACTGGCGGATGTATGCACTCCTTGTATCTGTGTGTGCCAGCAGAGCCTGTGAATGCTGCTCTGAGTTCAAGTGCCCAGCTGGCCAGAGAGTCATGGTCTGAAGGCGGACACGCCGTGGAGGAGATGGAACTCCCATGGTCTGAAGGCAGACACGCCGTGGAGGAGATGGAACCCCTTAGTGTTTTCATACTGCTGTGTGTGGCTCTATGTAGAGGACCTCGGTAGGTTGGAGGACACAATCTAGAACTTCTGCTCTTAGTGTCCAATTGTTAGCAATTCAATCCTGAGCTCTCCTACATGCTCTTTCCTCTCTGATCTCCAGACCACACTGTACGGCTACTAAGTATTATAGTATGATGCATGATCAGATGTATTGCAGATCCACACATCACACTATCTGACCTGTTTCATAAATCTAATTTTTTTCTAGCTCAGTTGCTTAGTTTTTCTCCCTCACTATATCTTTTGCCCTTTTGTATAAAAATAATTTTTACCCTGTAATCCAGCATTTCCCCCCACTGGGCACATACCCATGGGAAGAAAAACCACTACCTTGTAAATGAATGTCTGTGAACATTCATAATAGCCATGGCATGGAAGGCACCCAAGACTACAATGACAGACTAATGGATAAAGAAGCTGTGGTATGTGCTATCAGTAGAATAGCATTCCACTCTAACAAAGCCGTTGCTAGTAGCTACACATATGAGCCTAGAAAATATTATTGTTCTTAGTGAAATCAGCCAGTCACAGAAAGAAAAAAAATATTGCATGATCTCATTACATGTAGAACTTGAAATTTTTCAACTATATAGAAATAGAGATAGCAGCATTGGCTATGAATAGGTGAGATGAAGTGTTGGTCAAAGGATACAGAGCAGATGCATGGGATGAGTGAGTCGAATCTAGAGATGGAATGTGCACCATGGTAATGAAAATGAAAAATTATGTCTTACGCTAATGAGATTTTTTTGCTCTTCATGCATATATGTGTGCGTGCGTGCGCACGCACGCACACACACACACACACACACCAAAGCTTAAAAATGGTCATCTATGAGATGATGGGTATGTTTATTTATCTTAGGATAGAAAGTATTTCTTGCCATTGTATTTCACAGCATCATGTTATCTACCTTAAAAACATCCTTCATCAAAATCCTTTCACATAAATATTGTTATTTTAGGATCCTGGAGTGAAAATATACTGAAATATTTTCAGAGGACCAGCCAGATCACGGCAGAAGATGGTGCCGAGATCCTCTGGTACCATGCAGCCAACCACAAGTCCCAGATGAATGAGGCACTGCAGAGTAAGTGTTTCCACAAAAATTATTTCCTTATTTCATTTCATTTTATTTTATTTTTAAAATACTCTTTCCTATGTAATCCAAGCTAGCCTTAAACTTGTGATCCTCCTGCCTTATCCTTCCAAGTCCTGGGATTCTAGACATGAGCTACCCATACCTGACTACTTCAATTTTCTTTGGGTAACGTTATTAGCTCAGTACATTTTTTTTGAAATCCAAGCAGAAAGTCTTGAGCTGTGATTTGGCTGGATTGGGAGCCAGTCTGTAGAGAAGGGGGCGCATGGGTCCCCTGGAGTGTGGGCAGCAGCTGTGTAGATGCTCTCGCTGGTGCTTGGCTCTGGAAACAGATTCTCTTCCAAAATGTTGGACCGGGGATGATTGCTGCAGTTAGAAATTATCAGGCTCATTTCACCCTCAACTAAGCTGAGCCATTCTTCCTAGCGTCTGGGTGATACAAGTAATAGTCTAACACTCATCTGCTAAACTGCTGCTTTATTTCTTTAGCGTCCATGTGAGGGATGGGTGCTATTTTTTTGGAGTCTTCAAACCGGTTGTCTTAGTGACCTAAAAACCCCCGTACAAGCTAGCTCATGTCTTCCTATTCACCTGCCCTGGTTCTGCTAGTCTGTCTTTGCTGGCTTTCCAGTTCCCAGCCTGGCTGAGCACCCGCTGTCCTCACTCTGGCTGCTTTCTTTCCAGGAACATGTGTTTTGCGGTACTGAAGTTGACTCCAGGCCCTTGAGCATGCTGGGCAAGCACCACCCCTGAGCTGTGTCTCCGCATTTCTTTTACTTTTCTATCTTGTTTTGTGCTTTTCAGTTTTAATTTTTTTAATTTTTATTTTATGTGTATGAGTGTTTTATTTGCATGTATATCTGTGCACCATGAGTGTGCCTGGTGCCCAGAGGCCAGAACAGAGTATTGAATTCTTCAGGACTGGAATTATGGACAGTTGTGAGTTGCCATGTGAGTGTTTAGAACTGAACTCCAGCTCTTTGTAAAAGAATCCAGAACTCTTTTTTTTGAGACAGGGTTTCTCAGTGTAGCCCTGGCTGTCCTGGAACTCACTCTGTAGACCAGGCTGGCCTCGAACTCAAAAATCCGCCTGCCTCTGCCTCCCAAGTGCTGGGATTAAAGGTGTGCACCGCCACCGCCCGGCGAATCCAGAACTCTTAACTGCTGAACCCCCCCGCCAGCTCACCTTTGTATTTTTCATTAAACTTTCTCTGTAGTCTAGGCTGATTGAACCCTGCCTTTTGCCTCAGCCTTCCAAGCAGTGGGAATTACAGAGCCGTATCCCAGACCAGGCCTGGCTAATCTACCACAAAGCCTTGCCGTCAGTCGAATTGCCATTTCTTAAAGACAAATGCCTGTTCCTGACCCCAGGATCAAACACTGCCTCCACCCCCAGTGCATCTCCTTGCCTTGCCTCTGCTATTCTTTTAGTGAGCGTGGTCCTGAGGTTGCTGTACTCTGGCACAGATCTCTGCTGCATCCTTTTTGTACACAAAGGATTTCATTTTATCTACTCATCAGCCAATAAACCTTTGAGTGGTTGCCATTTTTGGCCGCTGCTTTACTGTCTGCTCTGTGAACTGGCATATAGGAAGCTAGCAGAGCACATGGTAAAAAAAAAGAAGTCAGCAGATACGAACAGACAAGGAGAGATTTTATTGAACTACATTGAAGAAAAGCAGTGGGTGAATTCCAGAGATTGGATGGCACCCCTGAGAGGGAGGGGGTAAAGTCCTCTTTGCAAGAATCAAGGGTGGGGGCAGTTTCACTGTGGGATGCCTTGAGCAGGCTTGACCCTGGCATAGGCTCTCATTCTTTGCTTGCCATATAAGAGAGCTAAAAGCATACCCCTAAAGCCCTGCATATGAATATTGATGTGCAAAGACAACAGCTCTCCAGAAAAGAAAAGCCACATCCCCACACTGACCATCGGACCATGAGCAGCCTGGCGCCTAGTAACACAGACATCTGGACCTTAACCTCTTACAGCCCACAGAGGCTTCCACAAATGTCAGCCTTGAGAAAAACAACTTACACAGGAAAGTTTACCCCTCAACAGCGTGAGCTACAAGTGCCCATGGCCTGCTGGTCAGAAGGTGAGGTTTTCTTAACATCTTTGGCCAGCACCCAGTGAGTGCAAATTGGTATATCATTGTGATTTAGATTTGTTTCCTAAAAGGTTAAATGCCCTTGATGGGCTGACAAAATGGCTCAAAGAGAATCACAGACACATGCATGTATTATCTATATCCTTTGTGAGTGAGGTCCCAGGGACGCATGTGGTGATTGAAGAAGAAAGCAGCTCCGATAGAGGGTTCTCTGCCCTGCACAATGCACTATGGAATGCATGTGACCCCATAAACAAACAAAATACGTAACAGCTTTTTAAAACAGAAATACCCTTGAGACTCTAGTGGTGTGTTCACATCCACCGCTGTCTGTCTTTCTCAGACCAATACCAGATTGTGAAATTTGGGAATCCACAGATTTCTATTTTGAACTAGCTGGTTTTTGCTTGCTTGTTTGTTTTTGTTTTTTGTTTTTTAATGTATGTGAGTGCACTGTCACTGTCTTCAAATGCACCAGAAGAGGACATCTGATCCCATTACAGATGGTTGTGAGACACTATGTAGTTGCTGGGAATTGAACTCAGGATCTCTGGAAGAGCAGCCAGTGCTCTTAACTAGTGAGCCATCTCTCTAGATCTATCTCTGTTCATTTTGATCCAAGTACATGTTTGATCTCTCATAAACATGTGAGCTTTGGCTTAAGAGAACTGTCTGCTCTTCCAGAGGTCCTGAGTTCAGTTTCCAGCAACAGCATGGTGACTCCTAACTATCTACTATGAAATCTGGTGCCTTCTTCTGGCCTGCATGCAGGCATATATGTAGGCAGGACACTGTAAGATATATATGTTTTGTTTTTTAAGATTTATTTAATAATTTCCCGTGTCTTGAGTGTTTTGTCTGCTGTCCCCATGTACTTATGTCCACAGTGTGCTTGCATGTTGTCTCCAGGGGCCAGAAAAGCATTGGATCTCCTGTAATGGGAGTTACAAACAGTTGTGAGCTGCCATATGGGTTCTGGGAACTGAATTCAGATCCTCTGCAAGATTAGCTAGCCAGTGGTTAACAAATAGGGCTGGTAACCACTGAGCCATCTCTCTAGCCCCAGCTCGTGGGTTTATTACCTAGCAAACTCTAATCGACTCCTTTAGCCAAAAGCCAGAAACCCAGACTACCTTGTGATAGTCTTCACTCTGGGTTGGTTGGTCTACAGGTTTGGTTACTATGAACATACACTCTTAGTATTCTAAATTCTCTTTACACAGTTATGTGTCTTGAGCTGCCCTGATGGCACTGAAATTATATTTTATTGGCTTTGATTTGAAAGTTTGTCTTCTCCAAACTCATATTTAAATATACTTACCAATGGAACTATATGGAAGGTGAGGTCTCTAGGGAGGTTTGGGGGTCTAAATTGGAAATATTTCCTTAGTATGCTAGTAAAAAGCCCAATAGTTAATTGTTTACCTTGCCTCACACGATCCTTTTCACAATTGACACTTTGAGCATACCCTAGAAACCACCTACATCAACCCCACATGTTCATTTGGTGTTCTCTTGATCTTCTACCTTTGCTACAAGTGACAGTATTGTGTAAGACAGATGGGGCCACTAACATTGCTCAGTGCATACATATGCTTGCTGCCAACCCTGACAACCTAAGTGTGATACCCAGACCCTCATGGAAGAAGGAAAAAAACATCTCTTAGACATACATGCTCTACTGCCACCATGGCATTCACATGCATGCACGCAGATATGTATGCATGTATGTGTGTGTGTGTATGTATATATATAATTTTTTAAGATTTATTTTTATTTATTTTATGTGTATGAGTACACTGTAGCTGTTCAGATGGCCATGAGCTATCACGTGTGGGGCTGCTGTTTTTGATCTCAGGACCTCTGCCGGCCCCGCTCGCTCTGCCCTGCTCGCTCTGCCCCACTCGCTGTCTTCAGACACACCAGAAGAGGGTGTCCAATCTCATTATGGGTGGTTGTGAGCCACCATGTGGTTGCTGGGATCCGAACTCAGGACCTTCAGAAGAGCAGTCAGTGCTCTTACCCGCTGAGCCATCTCGCCAGTCATTCATATATATATATATATATATATATATAATTTTATAAATAAATATAAATGTAAAGTATTTATATTTTATTATGTAATGTAAACCGACATATTTATAAATGTATAAATTTATATATATATATATATATATATTTATATAACTAAATAAATATAAAAATTAGGACAAGTGTCAGTTTTTTTAAGTCACGGATACCTTCCATGCTGCTTTGTCTATTCCATGAAAAGTCTCTCCCTCACCTTTTAAGGCTCCCTAGGTCCCAATGAGGATGCTATGTTTCAGGGTTTATTAGGACAGCAGCCACTGCCAGATGTCTGTTTCTGCTTCTCTCCTGGCAGCACACATCCAGAGCTGAGGGTGGTGGTGTACACCCGCAATCACAGCATTTGGGAGGCTGGAGCAGCACAGCTGCAAGTTCGAGGCCAGCCTGGACCACACGGTGATAGCCTGTTCCACAAAACAAGTCACTGTAAAAAAAGCTGTCGAGCTTTAAATCGAAGACATTAATTGTTACGTAGCATCTCAGACATGAACAGTGAATGTCCATGAACCTAATTTGAATATCAAGGAGATAACACGTGCATGTGCCTGTGATTCTCTCTGTCCGTGTGTGGTGCTAGAGGTTGAACCAGAGCCTTGCCCATACTACTAGGCAAGTGGCACCTTTGAGGGGCCACTCTCTGCTCAAATATACTATTTTTGTTACTAACAAATACTTAACAGACTCCCCTCCCCTTTCTTTGTTCACTTTGCTAGATGCTAGAGAAGATTTGTAGGCAGGATAATGGCTGAGGAGCCCCGGGATGTAAGGACCGAGTGCGGGCCTCGTACAGGGCCTGACGGGATGTAAGGACCCCGTGCAGGCCTCGTACAGGGCCTGACATGCTGCCGCTTGTTCCTTGTCTCTCCTTTCCCTCACCTGGGCCCTGAGGCACTTCTCCTGTAGCTCCATCCTTGTTCGCAGTAACCTAAGCTCTCTCACATGGGCCCTGAGGCACTTCTCCTGTAGCTCCATCCTTGTTCGCAGTAACCTAAGCTCTCTTACTTGGGCAGGTGCTGCCCACATGATAGAGGCTGATGTCATTCTTCCTAGTGATGGATCAGAGCACGGCCAGCCAATCATGGCCCATCCTCCAGAGACAAGCAGTGATAACACGCTGCAGGAGTGGCTGGCTGAGGTCCTGAAGACCAACAAGGGCATCAAGTTGGATTTCAAGAGGTACTTTTACAGACATGCTTCGTATTACTGCAGAGTTCACCTTCAGGGAGAACGTTAAAGCATGTGTCTCTGCCTGTGACTGTTGTCGTGGTTAGGGTTTTATTGTTGTGAAGAGTTAGCATGACCACATCAACTCTTATAAAGAGAAACATTTAATTGTGGATGGCTTACAGTTTCAGAGGTTCAGTCCGTTACCATCACGGCAGGAAGCACGGTGGCCTGCAGGCAGACATGGTGCTGGAGAAGGAGCTGAGAGTTCTACATCTTGATCCACAGGCAGCAAAAGGAGACTGTCACACTGAGCGTAGCTTGAGCATAGAAGATGTCAAAACCCATCCCTATGGTGACATACTTCCCCAACCAGGCCACACCCACTCTAAAAAGGTCACACCTCCTAGTGGCGCCACTCCTCATGGGCCAAGCATTCACACATCTGAGTCTGTAGGGAGTGAGCACACCTATTTAAACGACCACAACTACCTATTCTTATACCTTATCCAAACTGAAATGAAATTTTAGACTGTTATGTGTTTCTAGAATAGACTTAACATCGTGCTAATGACTAAGATTGCTCCTTGAAGACTTTTAAGACTCAAGTCAGCATTTACAAAGGAACGTTTCACGTGTAACTATCATACCACAGAATGGCCAACTGAAAGTGCTTTGCTCCTTCCGTGCTCTGAAAGGAGAGGACTTGACAGAACCGGTACCTGCATATTCAGTTTCATTCTGTTTTATGTTAGTAAAGAGGCTGTCTGAAAGTCCTCAGTAGTCAAAGTATCCTTTGAAATACTGGTTTGCAGGAACTGACCATATGAGCAGGAATGAGTGTCATTTCCCTGGAATGCCTGTCACAGGGGATGTGCCTTTGAAGAAGCCATAATGCCTGGAATTGATAGGCTGCAGAACAGATTACCACAAGCGGCCACTGCCACTCAAACCTAGATTTGGAGGCAAATTCACCCTATCTCTGAATCGTACCGCAGTATGAGGTTATCTCAGGGCTGGAGAGAGCTCAGAGGACCCATGTTTGGCTCCCAGCGCCCATGTCAGGTAGCTCAAAGCAATCTATACCTTCAGCTCCAGGGGACCCAAAATCTTCTGCTGGCTTCTGCAAACACCTGTACCTACGTGGCACACATACATAAATAAAAATAAAAATAAAAACCGTTAGTGAGTTTGAAAGGATTATTAAGATGACCCTAATCATTCGTGAGTGAACGAATACCCAGCAAACCTCATCATTTGGCCTTGATGAATGGCTGTGTACCACCTGGATGTCTGGCCTGACAAGGTCTGAGTTACAGAATCATCTGAAGACCAGAGAGTTTTGTGAGTGGTACATTCTAGAAGGATTTTAATCCAACAATGTGGCTTCTCTGGCTGAAATACACACACCCCTTTAGCACACAGCTTTAATCCCTCTGGCTGGAATAAGGCACACTCTAGTATACACATTTAAGCCCAAACAATGAAAAGTAAAGTTACTTTATAGGAGGAAGCACTCATGTTTTTTGTTTTCCCCAGAGCTAAGGACCGAACCCAGGGCCTTGCACTTGCTAGGCAAGCGCTCTACCACTGAGCTAAATCCCCCAACCCAGCACTCATGTTTGAAAGTGACATCTAATTGAAAGGCAGACAAAGTGACAAATTAGAGAAAGATTTGACCGAATAGGATATGGCCAACTCTTAGGAGAACAGAGAGAAAACAAGCTACTTATGAGAGCAGTGCGAGAGAGAAGAGGAGAGAGGGCAGTTTTGACTGGAACAGTTGTACAGAGACAGGTTGAGGAGAGAGAATAAGCTAGACACAAGCGAAACAGAACAAGCCGGAAGATTAGAACATTGCCAAGGTCAGCATGAGGCCAAGCAAAGCAATTCAATTCGAAGGTAAAAGAAGCCAGTTTGAACCAGTCTTTGTGGAGAGGAGTCTGAGGCAGAACAGCTGAATTGACCAACCTGTCCGATTTCAGGAAGAGCTAGGAAGAGTGGGCTTAGCCAGCAGTAAGCAGATGGAGGCAGTGAGCCCCCAAGATAGCAGTCACATCAGGTGAATACAGGATACTTTTACAGTGAGGGGCTCGTCTATTTTATTAACAGAGCCTTAGTCCCAGAGTAGCTAAGGGGGTTCACCTGAAGAGGACAGCTGAGCCAGCTTCAGATCCCAGGCCGCAGGGCCAGGGCAGCCTGCTCTGTCCATGAAATACTAATCTGTAGCCCTTTTGCTGTGGTTTGTGGTACTATGTTTCACTCCTCACAGACTAGCCTGTGCATTTGCAAGTTGTAGCTGCTAATTTAGTGATTAGTGGCCCACAAAAGAGCCAGGCTATAAAAAAATTCATTTCATAAGCTTTATTTTTGAGCTTTATTTTATTTTAAATTAAGTGTGTGTGTGTGTGTGTGTGTGTGTGTGTGTGTGTGTGTGTGTGTGTGTGTATGCATGGATGCATATACATACATAGGGGTATCCTCAGAGGCAAGAAGAGGGCAGGGGTTAAGGGAGTGTGTTGTTCTGCAGAGGGCTAGAGGACATGTGTGTTAGTTACAATTCTAAAAGCTTTATATGTGCTTTACATATGATCCCCCCAAAAATCCCAAGAGGTAGGCCATCACTGTTCTCACTGCCAGATGAAGAAATGGGGGCCAGGGGTGGGGTGGGGGAGGACAAACAGCCTGATTGCGGTCAGATGGTTGGGGATGGAGAGCTGTCCACCAGGCTGGACATAGAGAGTTCACCCCTCCCTCTTTTTTCTGTCTGTGGTGCTTGGAACAAACACAGGACCTTGTACATGCTGAGTAAGTGTTCTGTCACTGGGCTACATTCTCAGACAAAGTAAGTGTGTGTGTGTGTGTGTGTGTGTGTGTGTGTGTGTGTGTGTGTGTG
>JADRCC010575832.1:2246-13657 GCA_019843855.1 Hylomyscus alleni
ATATATATATATATATGATGAATTAATAAATCAAAAGGCCCAAGAGCACTGAACACTGAATAATAAATCTATCAAAAGTCCATTCCCCACAGAATTAGTAGATCTGGTCATTTTCCTCCGGTATGTGTACTTTTTCCACATTTAAGTCACTTAGAGATTTAAGTCACTTAGAGTTCTTATCTCCTACCATCTCTGTAGTCACCATTGGTCAACGTTTGCCCTCTTTGGCCTTAAAGAGGGTGCCATGGATAAGCAAAGAGCCATGATCTACACAACTAGCATAAACAAGTGGTTTTGCTCATTATCCTGTACCCTTTCTCATCAAGAAATTAATAGTCTCTAAGTGTTATCACTGAAAAGGCACTAAAATAATCACAGCAGATAACATATTATATATATAGTATAGACTCGTAGGTATCCCTGAACATTAATGGAGAACCACTTCTCTTCTTTTGTTGGATTTTAGTAGTACTAAATCATATTAGTTATCAGTCCCCAGTCTCACACTATTCCTATCAGTGTGTAGCACTGGCATTTGTATGTTTTACTTATGAATTATATCCATTTTTTACTTTAGAAAAATGCAAGCAACACCCACACATGAGTCAACTTCCCAACTGAAGAGCATAAGACTGCAGTTATTACTCCCATGACGCTCTTCTTCCCTTCCCCACACAGGTGAAAGCAAGGCCTTTGGCTTGTCAGGATGAGTCAGTAGGGAAGCATCTACAGGATGCAATCAAGCACAAACTCTCAAAAGAACAAAGAGACTAGAGTTAGATTTAGCAGTGTGAACTTATCTCACTAACAGCGGGATTCAAAGAATGGTTTCATACATGTATATCAAATACTGTAACAATACTCTGCTCCCATTACCCACATTAATCCCCCCTACATATGCCCCACATTAACCCCCACATGTTACCCACAATAACCCCACACGTGCCCCCATTACCCACATTAATCCCCACACGTGCACCCATTACACACATTAATACCCCCCTACACGTGTCCCTTCTGTTTTTCTAAGATTCCACATATGAGAGAAAAAACATGCATTCTAGACAACATTCCCTCTGTTAGCCACACTTGCTTCTATTCCATTACAGACTTATAAAATTGTTCATGTATGTTATTGGTCCTCTCTTCTTAGTACAACAAACCTCCTACTACGCTGTAAATGTCTATGGGGGAATGTGTGTCTGTGTGTCTATTGGTCTTATATGGTCTGGAGGTGCAGCAGATTTTACTAGTATAGCATAGGGGAATGTAGCACTTAAAAAAAAAAAAGTGACTAGAAACTATTGCTTCATATTGTGATGTCCTAACTGACCCAATAGGGAACAACTTAAATTTTCCTCACACATTGCTGCAGGTGCCACTGGGGGCCAAGAGCCAGAGGCCACACTGGCATGCATTTCCAGCCCCTAAGAGCTGTATTTCTAATAGACTTCAGTTTACGGTTCAATCAAAAGTATTGATGCGTAAGCCCCAGAACCACTCATTACTGATCCACGCTCAATGCATTTCCCTCCCTTATTTATCCGTATGTTAATGACTGTTTCTGCATAATTTATTGATTTCTTTTCTTCATTCACAGTTTCTCTGATTAAAAATCTTAGTGCCCATGAATCACAAAAATCCAAAAAACCAAATCTTTCACTCTTGACCTTCTCATGTTCACAGATCAGGTAAATAAGATGCCGTATTAATTGGACCTAAGGCCTGGACAGATAAATGAACCAATCACAATCACATTGCTTATTAAGACCCTGTGAATCATTCACATTCCTCCTGCAGAAAGACAATGGGACTAGAGAGTGCACAGCAGAGTGCACCAGGCTCCACAGCTGGAGAGCCACACACCACACTGAGGACTTCCCTACAGTCCCAGTAAAATGTTTAAACACTAACATCAGATTGCTACTGATGGGACAGCAAGGCACAAAGACAGAATAGCCCTTGAGAAGACTGTGTGGACAAAGGCGACAGCTCTCAGACTTATCTCTAAAGGACCCGGGTTAGGCTAAAACCAGTCACTCCGAAACTCACCAACAGCTGACACCTGGCTGGTTTATTCATTTTGTTCTTGTTTTGCTTTTATAACTGAAAGATAAAATTGTGCACATTAAGTGTGCACATGATGTTTTCAAGGACTTAAACACCACAGAATGACTAATTTCTAGCTAGCTAATATCTGCACTATGTGATTGTCACATCTGTGTTAAAAACACTTCACATTCCCCCAAATCATGGCATCCTTTTAATGTGGCTTTTGCATTTTTTTTTTGTTGTTTTTTGTGTTTTGTTTTTGCTTTGTCTGTAGCTATTTGGTTTTGGTTTGGGGTCTGTTTTCTTTTTTAAGACAAGATCCCAATATGTAGCCCAGGACAGCTCCAAACTCATAGCAATCCTCCTGCCTCGGTCTCCCAGGTGCTAGAATAAGAAGAGTGAGCCATCATACCTGCCTAACCTTTTGTTTTATATCTTTCAGCAGATGTTATTCGTCCTTTTGAGATGAACCCATGGATGGCACAAATCACTCAACACATCAGGACCCCAAACATTGGACTTACCAGAGTCCTTTTATTCCTGACCCAAAGAGCATCCGTCTCAGACAGGAACCATCCATCATTGAATCTGTGAGATAAAATATTTCATTAAGTGGCAATAATATTTATCAAAAGAGTGACAAACATTTTAGAAACATGATTTGTATAAATTTTGGAAAATTTGAATTTTAAAAAATACATGTTTCGCTGGACAGTAGTGGTGCATGCCTTTAATCCCAGCACCTGGGAGGCAGAGACAGGCAGATTTCTGAGTTCAAGGCCAGTCTGGTCTCGAGTTCCAGGACAGCCAGGGATACAACACAGAGAAACCCTGTCTCGAAAGGGGATTCAGGAGATTCAGGAGCAATACAGCCTTGAGACTTCAATCTGATAACTTAAGACTCTATATACCAGTCAAATCACAGCTTTTAAACTCGCCCAGGATTAGCCAGGACGTGGTTCATACCTTAGTGACTTCTTCCATTAGGAATTTAGGTGATCTAGTTTATAACTCCCTTATACACAGATCCTGTAATACAGTGTATTTATAGTGTATGAAAGTACGATGTATAATATATGTTATGTATAAATTGTGTGTGTATGGGTAGAATATACTATGAAGAAAGGAGGAAAAGATTGAATAGTAAAAAGGATAAAGCCTATCCTAATGAGTTCATGTAAGTGATTTGAATATTCTCAATAGCTAGCACAACTTCAATTCAAAATAAGTCCTGAAAGGGGCAGTATCCACATATAATTCCATGAGGGGCGATTACCTTCCTGGAAGATCTGAATATGGAATGAAGTTACATTGTTTGGATATTCTTGTAGGTTGTAGCTTTTTGTAACTACAAGAAAATTTAATGTGTTTTATTATTTAAACATGCATATTAGATATATGTTTAAAATAATTATAATTTTGAAATTGTTGAGGATTCTGACTCATTGTCCTGAATCTCTAAGAATAACATGCCAGGAATTTGAAAACAAAGAAATCTGCTTATCTTTTTTTTTTTTTTAACCTCTATGTCACAATTCTAAAATGTAACATTGTGGCAGAGTAAATGATGTAATAAATAAGTCAATAAATCTCATCAATCTATATGCTTATTCATGAACTTATGGTGACATTGGGAACTTTAGATGGAGATTATATCGCAATTAAAATACTGACAGTCCACCTGCTTAGTGTGGCTAGTGGCCACTCTATGGGACAGTGCATGCCTATGGGCTAACTTCCCAAAGAAATAGGCATTTCTTTACATAATCTTTCCCCTCCCCCTCACATTGTTTGTTTGTTTTTATTTCTCTTTTACTTGTTTCTTTCTTTTGGTGGTGTGGAGAATGTCTCTCTTTGTCGTCTCACAAGCTCGAGGATTACCTGCACAAGCCTCGGCTTGGCTCACAGGCCACACTCGTGATGCTAGAGCCACCTGCACTAACTTTCCTTCATCCCCCCTTCCCTTAATTTGTTGAGGATTCAAAGTTGATTCCACAAGCTGTTCAGAAGTTTTTCACTGGATTCTGTCAACAGTGGTGTCAAAATAATGTGAATGACTGAATGCTAACACCAATAAAGTGGCCTTACTCTGTGTTCCTGGAGTTGAGCTGTGTTGAAGTGGACATTCATTCATTTCTGGATTGCATTCTGTTGATCTGAATTAATCAGAAATTATATTATCATCGTTATGGTACAGATAAGACTGAAACCTAGGACCCCACCCATTCTAGGCAAGAATTCTCTCAGAGAGCTCCATTCCTGACTGTTAGAACTCACTCCTCATTTACTGAGGCCATTCGATAATATAAAGAATACACTCAAAAGACAATTAACATGTCACTAACAAGTTTGACAATGCCTTTTTGATTCTTGCCCATTAAAATACATAAATTTTCAGTATTAGAGACAAATTCACATAATATGGGGAGTGAAATCAAGTAATGTTGAAAAGTTAAAAAAAGATAAATACATGAATTAGACACAAAATACAGCTGTTCAGAACTATATTAATTATAATAATTCTTTGTAGCAATTCAACCATTAGCTCACAATTAATAATCATTCATTTAAACTCTGTGTTTATTTATTCATCTTTAGTATTTCTAAAGCGCCCATGAGACAATTACCTAATACAACTAGTGGAAAGCCATTAGCCATATTGGGTTATTTAAATTTAAATTAATAAAAAATTGAGCAAAAGAACATTTTCATTCCTTACATCAAGTGTTCAAGAGTTCTATGAAGCTAAATTCTACCACTTCAGAATGTCAATCACAGACATTCTCCTCTCTGCACAAAGATCCAAGAGACAAAAGTAGGATCTGCTCTTTATCCCTGTAATGGTGGAGTACTTTTCTTAATGAGCTTAACTGGACTAGTCGTGAGCTTGAGACACAGCACCATCAGCTGCAGCTCACACAGCCTCTCCTCCATTTCTCTGTTTTAAAAGATTCACTTTGTCTTTATTATGTGTGTGTGTGTGTACATGTATGGGTGCATTCTCGTGGTTCCCTTGGAGACCAAAAGAGGGATCTTAGCCCCTGGAACTGGAATTACAGGTAATTGTCAGCTGGATCTGCAATCCTGACCACAGAGCAATCAATTTCTCCAGCCCTGAGATGTCACTGTTTCTAAGGAAATGTTAGCAAGCCAAGCCCACCAGTGCAAGCAGCATCTGAGATTCCTACCATAGCTGATGGCTGTCATCTCCTCCTTCTCACGCTGCCCTCAAAGAATAAACAGCCTAGAACTTTAGTTATGGTCAAAAGTCTAAACAAATCATACAACAGCAGAAGAGCTGGTTAACAGAAAGGACCCAGCAGGCTGTTAGGGTGGTTAGGACACCGTTCTGAATTCAAATCCGTTCACACTTGGCCCACTCTCCTTACCAATCCATGTTTTGGGCTTTCGATTCCTTTATGCCTTTACGGAATTATTTATATTGAATACTAAAATTAACATCTGACACAATATTGTGTTTGAATGGTTATAAATATATCAACTAATTCCCTATTTTAAAGCACCTTTGATCATCATAATTAGAACCATAATTCCAGGGTATTAAGTGGTTTATTTTCTTTTAATGTGGTCTTCAGAGCTCTGTCAAGAGAATATCTATGATATCTAATCCTGCCATGACGGGATCTCATGGGGGCAGAAACGGTGCACTTTAGTGACCTGGCAGACATAGAGATGCTCAGCTGTATGACCCATGAGCTGTTGACAGACAGATGCCCTACAGTCTTAGCTGAGGTGGCTCGGTGTCATCTGCTTAATTGTTTATGAACTATCTTGAACTTCCTAGCTAAAGATTGTGACATTTGAAGACCGGGGGCAACAGAGGTGCCTCAAGGTTAAGAGCATTTGTTGCTCTTCCGGAGAACCTGAATTCAGCTCCCAATACCCATGTAGTGGTTCACAAATATCAGGAACTCCATTTTAGGGACCAAATACCCTCCACTGACTTCTATAGGCACCAGGTATCAGGTGGCACACACACATAGATTAAGGCAAAATACTCATGCAAAGAAAATAAATTTTAAAGTTGTTTGTAAGCATGAGTACTCTCACTTATCCTTTATGTATCTTTTGTCTCCAAATAAGAGTCATAATCCTCACCAATTTCACAGGGCTAAATAAATTACAATGCACCCATTCTATGTAATGGAAGTTACTGGGAAGCTATAATCTGAGTTCATTTTCAGAGACTCATACTTGCATGGGATAAATTGGCAAGCTTAATCATTGTACAGTATTAGCCACAATGGCCTATGGTTGGGCCATCTAGGTTTTGTTTTTACACATAGGAACTACCAATTGTATATGCTTATGCAACGCTGTACCCTAACTGAAATGGCATGTTTCATACATGAGCGCCATGTCTCTATTAGAAGCTCACGTCAGGGTGTCATTAGCCCATTCCCTTTGTTTTATAAGGGCATCCATTTTTAAATATATCATGAAGATGCATGAATACCCCACAATAAGAACGATAAAAGAGTATGGACCACTTACCATATGGCACACGTATGGCATATCGGTATATGTACATGAGTATATACATACTTCTTTTTGGTGGTGTGCTCACTCTGTTCAAGTCTGCATGCATGGTAAGGCCAGAGATCAAACTTGAGAGTTGTGCCCTAGGCACTATCTGTGACACGGGATATCACAGGCCTAGAATGCCACACGTAGGGTAATCTGGCTGGTCATTGTCCTAAGAGGTCTTCCTGTCTCTGCCTCCCCAGGACTGAGACTCTAAGAACGTCACCATTACCACTTTCTTATATATGGCTGCCAGATCAACAGCAGGCCCTCATGCTTGTAAGGCAAACACATGACCAATTGAGTTATCATCCAAGCATGACAAATTCCCTTTTTCTCTGCTATTTTCTCCATAAGAAACAGCCTACTATATTACTTCTAATTCGGTAATTATTATGCCTAATTGGATTAATTACCCTTGGTTCATAACAGTATCCTCACTGACTAGTGCTTTGGCCATCTATGATTTTATTTACAAACTCAATCATGTTTAATAATGCAATAAACACCCATCAGCCAACCATCCAAGTTCAAAATAACAAAACTAGCCATTACTCACATTGTTGGCCCATGGCTCATTGCCCACGGCGGTCACTGCCAAGGTCCCTACCAGCAGGCTAGCCTCCATTCACATTAGGGCCTCCATTCTGTGGAACACAAGGCAGATATTAAAAAGGGACAAAGTTGGAACACTTTCTTCATAGCCATTAGTGGGTAGGGCAGATAATCTTAATCTCGGACCATTATACAGGCCATTATACACTATTCATTCATTCATAAATTCATTTATCATTACTTATCATTCTAATGAATATGTATGAATTCGCTATCAAAAAAAAAAAACCAAGGCAAAAGTAATTCTTTTTTATAAACACTGATCCTACACTTCCTGTTCACAAAGGAAACAAGAAGATCCTTTTGGTAACAGACCCAGGTACAGAGTAGGAGACACTGCCAGCTTTGATTCTACATACAATCTCATCATCATTGCCTTTTTGATCCTCCCATTGTTTTCAGACATTTTAAATACAATAAACACAGATGGGCCAAGTTCGAATCTCGACACATCTCAGTACATCCGAATGACTCTTAACACAAAGGTAAAACAGAAGTTTTTAAAAGGTATACATCAATGAATAAAAATTAACCTTTTGGTCAGAAAACAGTGTTAGTGGCCCACTCCTGGGCTCCTGACATCTGGCCATTATTTACTGACTCATTTAATTCCTCTTTAACTGCAGACCAAATTCAGTTCAAGTAGTCAAGCAGCGCAGGACCACGGACAGTTCTGCACACCTGGGGGCCATCTTACTCACAGTCTAAGGCTGCAATTGTCTCTTAATAACTTCACACAAACTCAGAGTGGAAGCGCAGTTAGTAGAGGTCAGTGGGCGTGAGGAACAGGAGTGGGTCAGAGAATCCAACTCGTGTTTGTAAGAATATTAAGTTCTCAGTGGGTACAGAGCAGCAACTCTTGTTAACAGTGACGTATACTGAGAATTAACACAGAAGGTCCAAGATATTCTCCTCCCACATATAAGCAGTACAGTGTGGGGTATTGGAGATAAAACATCAGAGCTTAAATACATACAATTTTTATTTGTCAGTTAAACCTACAGGACAGGAAAAAAAAAAAAAAACCTCATTGTGGTCTACATATGAAGCTCTTCAGTTTTATGCACAATTGATTTAAATCATGCATAATTTCTTTTATACACAACTTTATACCATTCCTTATTGGTTCCTGAGGGGAAACCTCCCAGCCCTGCTCCCTGTCCAAAGTGTCCATGTGAGAGCCCAGAATGGCAGGAAATGGCTGCTGGACCCTTCTGCTCGTCCATGTCAGGTTAGCAGACCTAGGTCAATCCTGGCACTTTATTGGAAGGTCTCATGACTGATGGATCCAAGACATGAGGATGCTCTTTCTTGTTCTTTTCTAATTTTTAATATAACATGAGCGGCCCGATCCTATTCTGAGCTCTCTTTACACGTGAGCTCCTTGTGCTGAGTTAACCCAGCTCATGATCCGCAGCCCACATTTGTCCTCAGGCGTTATCTGTGTCTTATTAAGTAGTATTCGAAGTAGAATTCCCCTGTGGGAAAAGTCCCTTAGGACTAACCATGCATGGTCCCCACCCTCTTGTCCCCAACTGTCCTGCTGGCCACAAAAACGTTTTTCACAACGGCTCATCCTCCCTCTTTTACACACATAGCACTGAAAGAGATGTGTGTTCTTGAAATAGGTTTTTCAAGAGCAGATGGTCTGCTGAAGAGACACAGTTTGACTTTAAAACACGTCCACTGACATTTGGTGACAGGACTAGAACTCAGACCTGACATGTATGTGCTGCTTCTACCTCTGGTCACAGTCATGATGTGAGAGTAGCCTACGAAAACACCCACACTATGATGCCTACCCCCAAATCCAGCCTTCAATTCTAACTAGAGGGACGACATCGACATCACCGAGAAGCCGCTCTGTGCTATGCTCCCATCTATAAAACATCCACAGCTTGGATCCCTTAGCAAAGTTAATCCTTCTCTTCAAAGCCAGGCAGAAACCCTCCCACAGCATCTCATAGCCCCTTGCACAAATCTTTGCCCCCGCAGCAGCAGCAGCAGCAGCAGCAGCACCCGAGCGATGGTGACAGACAGACAGACAAACCAGGTTCCACCCCAGCAGGCACTCATGAGCTGTGTAACTGCAGAGACGTGACCTGGTCTCTCCGTCTTAGGCCCCGGACTCGTAGGATTTGCGGACTGAGAACAGCAGCACCTTCCTGGGTCCAACAGGATGAAGGGCTACCAACCAGACAGACAGAAGGATGGACTGACAGACTGCTCCTCAAGGCAAACATCCACCCTGTGCATACCCTGTCAGCCAGCCCCACCCACCCAACACACCTATCCGTTCAACCACTCTCCTAAAAATTAGACAGTCAAAATCTCTCTATGCTCAGACCTAGCCACGGGATTCAGGGAGAAAAGACCTTGGCTCAGACATCCTTAGGAGCTGTTCCTCTGTGATCAAGATATCATAGTTAAAAAAGAAAGAAAGGAATCCACCCATAGGGAGGGGCTCACTTCTGAAAACCAAACCACATTGTAGGGAGTCTGTGCTGTTAGATCACTTGTTTTATTTTGCTTTTCTTTAGAGGTCTTTTGAAACCCAGGCTGGTCTGAGGAAGGTTTTGAACTCGCAACCCTCCTACTTCTACATCTTGAGTGCAAGGTTTAGAGAACCTAGTATTATGTAGTGCTGGGGGTTTCCAACCCAAGGCTGCCTGAACGAAGTGTAAGCACTCTAACAACTGGGCTGCACTCCCCCAAGCCCCACACTGCCAGGAAATTCTTGAGGTGTATATTGTTCCCTCTAAGCTGAAGGGAGGCTCCCAGTAAGCAAGCCAAGCCAGTTAGTTTTCTGTGCTGTTTCCAGCAAGGGGCCTCAGGTGTCCTGCCAGCCCCCTGTGGGCCCCAGCCACCGGCATTGTTTGTCCTGCACCCGGCATGGAACGCACACGTTTCGTTTCCCACAACAGTCCTGTCAATTAGTCATAATTAGCCAATAGTTACTGAATGCAGACACTGTACCGAGCACCGTGCAGCCCACTGTGCAGCCTGCTGTGCGCACACAGGGATACGACAGGGCAGCAGACATCCTCCCTCCCATTCTGAACCGGGCGTTAGGTCTAGATGCTGAGAACAAGGGAAAATCCCGTGAGGATGATCAGTCCTGTGGGGAAAGCCAGGAGAAAAGAACACTCAGACTGAATAAGCACAAGGTATGGGCTGACATAGCAACATGCCGGGCTGGGGGGGCAGGCTGGCGACGGGGGGGGGGGGGGGGGGCGGAGGGCTGCTCTCAGGGCAGACAGCCTCACTCAGGTGGTGAGATTTAGATGAAGGTAAGAAGTCCTAATTTATGCTTTGGCAATCTGAGCCTCAGAGAAGTTAAGTGACTTGCTTGTGGTCACACAGCAGGGAAGAACCACAACTGTGCAGTAAATCCACCACGTGGGTGAGGATTCTTAGCAAAGATATTAAGCCCTATCTCAGTAGTTACAGTGATTGTATGGAAACTACGATTATTATTTTTAAAAATACCTTTTGGGGACAGAAGTGTTTCATGGACCCCAAGCTAGCTCTGAATTTGCTACATAGTCAAGGGTGAACATGAACGTTTGTCCTTCCTGCTTCTGCCTCCCACTTTTACATGGTGCTGGGGAACAAACTCAGAGGTTTGTGAACTCTAGGCAACCATTCTACCAACAGAACTCCATCCCAGGCCCCTTTCATGTATTTTATGGGGTCAAGTCACCTAATTTATTTTTATTATTTTAAAATGCATATATGTAGGTTTGCAGTAAATTACAGAATCAAGAACAGGGTGTCAAATCTATATGGGATCGGTATAGGCTGGTGTGAATTTTTGGAACTGAACTTGGGTCCTCTGGGAAAGCAGAAAACACTCTCTCAGCTCCTCAAGTCACTTTAAATGCCTGATAATGTGGCCAGGCAATTTGATTCATGCCATTAATCCCAGCACCCTGAAATTAGAGGCAGGCAGATCTCTGTGACTTTGAGGCCAGCCTGTTCTACCTACCCAGTTCGAGGACACCTAGAGCTAAACAGTAAGACCCTGACTCAAAATAATTTAAAAAAAAAAAAAAAAAAAAAAAGGTGCTTTTGGCATTTCCATGTTAAAACTGGATAAAGTGAGACACCCAGCTTAAAGTGCATTAAGAATGTTCATTGACAGACCCTGACAGATCCTGACAGATCCTGGCCCCTCCATATGCAGCTTTTCAAACCCT
>JADRCC010575833.1:0-10065 GCA_019843855.1 Hylomyscus alleni
GCTGCCAGCTAATTAGCAAGTCAGTCCAGACCACGTGGAGAGTGACGACGACAGAACAATTTGCAGCCCGTGCTCCACGTTTCTGTTCCCTGAGAGTCCCCTGGAGCCCACTGTCTTGCTTTGTAGCGCAGACAGAGAAGCTCACTCGGCTGTTTGGTTGAGGTCTCGAAGGTGTCGCACAACGGAAACGGGACTCAGATAAGGGTTGCTTGACTCGACAGCACTTAGACAAAGGAGATGGTGGCATTCCCATCACCGTGGCCGATCAAAAGTGGCCATGAGATAACGGGATGGGTAGGACAGGACAAGTTCTGAGGAAGAACTTCTAGGAAATTTGACTCATTCCTGAGACAAGAGCCCAGAGATAAAATCTCCCCTTGTGCTGGACATTCATTCCATCCTGGACAGAGATGGGGGGTGACACCAGTGTGCCAAAGAAGCAGTGCATCAAGGGAATATCTCAGAAGTAGAGCAGGAACCTAACCCGCTCCCCTCCCCTCCCCCTGCCCACATAAGGTGGTATCATATTACACCTCTCTCCAGCAGGAACCTCGCTGCCACTCACAGCCAAAGCACCTTACCTCATACAGCTCCACGCTAGAGTCTCATCAGCTCCAAGGAAATGCCAAGGCTTGACTCACGCTATTGGCCAGAATTTCAAAGGAGACAATTATTTAATTTGGGGTAGCTAGACACTGCCCGAATAGCTCTTTTAAATGACATTTAGATGCTAGGGAGCATTTTAGACGGAATTACAAAGAGCTTAACTTGGAAAATCTGCGTTAAACGACAGGAGGCCAGGGAAGCCTAGAGCACATCACGTAATTGCTACTATGTTCCAGGTTGGGTTTAACTTCGGGGACACTGCACAGCAAGGCCTGTGCAGTTGCAGCCAGTGGCTCTGCTTAGGAATTCCCCTGTTCCTCCCGCGTGTTAACAAAACTTTAATACGTCTCCATGTTGGTCCAATAAAGCACTTTTCTGTGGAGATGGCATTGCCCGTTTGTATTTCTGTCATGATAAGAAGGCTTAGGTTATTTTAACATTTCATTTTGGTAATGGTAAAGCTGATAAATTGTGTATAAACAGCTCAGACGTTTCTTAGGCTGTAAAACTGCAATGACGAGGCTTTTTGCCTTCTTCACCTTCTAAGCCTCTCTTGCCTATTTTGAGATGAAGGCGAAGGTGTAAGTTTCTTCTTTGAGCTAAGCCCACATCCCTCCTGCCCTTGACAGCTTAATTTCCTGTCCTCTTTGGGAGATAGACGGATGAATATTTAGTGTAGAACATGATTGTGATTAAGCTTCCAAATGTGTCTTCATCTGGATTCCAGCTGGTGTAGCATCTCAATCACTCCCCCGCTCCCCTATGGAAGCTTCATATTGATGTAGTGAGCTTTACATGATGGCACTGGATTAAAAATCTTCCAGAACTCTCCAATCTTCTAACCTCAATCAATGATCCCTTAATGAAGGGGAGAGAAAGGGCTTTTGCATACATATCATGACCTGATATGTCCTGCAAACAGGCACCAGGCTGGTGTTGACTCATACCCGAAAGTGAGCTAAAACCTCAGGCTTCCTCGCTTCTGCTAAACTCTCTGCAAAGGATGGTTGAAAGCCGGGTGGTGCCGCCGCACGCCTTTAATCCCAGCACTTGGGAGGCAGAGGCAGGCGGATTTCTGAGGCCAGCCTGGTCTACAGAGTGAGTTTCAGGATAGCCAGGGCTATACAGAGAAACCCTACTTTGAAAAACCTAGCTCAACAGAAAAAAAAAAAAAAGGGATGTTCACTGCATTAGTAAAAAGACATTAAACTCTGGAGCAAGTAGTGATTGATAGTTGTATTGTCAATCTATCTATCTGTCTGTCTGTCTATCTATCTATCTATCTATCTTTGCAAAAATGCTCAGCTCTTCTACAACTCTTAAACCTGGCCAATAATCCCTAAGTGTTACAGTCTGTGGTGTCTCCTGTACTGCTTGTCTACACTAGTTAAAGTGTACAGCACCATTCTATGAATCTATTCTCACTTAGGATATGTACTGATTTTTTTCCTCAGCATTATTTCTTTTGAGAGGAGAGCTTGACTAATTCACATGGCTCTTTCATTAATTTGTTCAATTTTTCATTAAACAAACATTTACCAAGGACTTAAGCAGCAATAATGTTGAACACTAGGCACCGATACGATATGGTCTTTGCATTTCATGGATCTCGGTTTAGCCAGGGTACCAGACATACAGAGGTAATCACTGAGTGTTGTCGTAAGATCCACAGGACAGGTGGGTATCACTATCCTCAACTCGGAGGGAGGATTTTCAGAGCTTTCCTTCTTATACACTTCATTTACAGTTGTCTCGACACTTGGGCTAGATCTTTTAACCATAGAACAATCATGTCTTCATGTCTTTGCTTCTCTGCCTCTCTCTCTCTCTCTCTCTCTCTCTCTCTCTCTCTCTCTCGTCTCGTCTCTAAAATTGTTACATAAAGATATGTCCGACACTCCTCAATTCATTCATGATGATGCAGTGTCAGGATAGAAAAAGCAGGTTTACACAGAGTACACATGGTGGGACTCATGGCTCCAGCCACATATGTAGCAGAGGATGGTCTAGTCAGTCATCAATGGGAGGAGAGGCCCTTGGCCCTGTGAAGGCTCTATGCCCCAGTGTAGGGGAAAGCCAGGGCCAGGAAGCAGGAGAGGGTGAGTTGGTGAGCAGGGGAAGAGGGGAGGGAATAGGGGGTATTTCGGAGGGAAAACCAGGAAAGGGGAGAACATTTGAAATGTAACTAAAGAATATATCTAATAAAAACAATAAAAAAGAAAAAGAAAAAAGCAGGTTTAAGTTAATTTTCTACTATATTTTCCTTCCACAGTTATAGATAACAGGTGTTTGGAGAGAGGATGAAATCTGTGTGTGTGGGCATACAGAGAGATACTCCAGAAATCGAGGAGACCAAGCTTGCCAGCTAACAATGAGCTTAGTATCTTCCATTTCCCTCAGATGAAACTAGCAACCAGGCTCAGAGGTCAACTGAATGGCAGACAGCCCCCAGGATCCCCTCCTGGTGATAAAGGGTGGTGGAAGATAAGCCACCAATCGCAGCCCTCATTAAAAAAAAAAGGTGGGGTGGGATCTTGGCATTCTAGAGAAGGCAACCTTGCGTAGGAGTGAAGCTTGCTTCCCATCACTCGCCTTCCTGGCTCCATGTTAGTGTGTGTGCTACGTACACAGGGCACATTGGCGCCAGGAAAGTGGAAGAGAGAAAAAGAATACTTGGTAGTGGGGAGGTGAGGGAGAAACTGAGCCAGGGAAGGGGGGAGGAAACGTTTCTCAAGCTCACAAGCATCCACTGGAGAAATCTCAAGGTCCCTGGAATCACTCTTCCAGATTGTGACCCAAGGCAATATAGAGTGCCACGATCCTTTCTTCATACAGAAACACTTAAGACACATCACCCTGAACGTGGGGAGAATAGGTCCCGAGAAACTAGAAGACGCTGGAACAGTAGCCCAGAGCGCTATGAACTCATGAAAAATTAATTCAATCCTCAAAGTCAGTGTTGGTTAAGGGCTGTTCTCCATAACAAAAAGCTCTCCTTTGCATTATTAAAAGCACTGCTTTGTACCGACCAATTAATTTCAAAGGACCCACTCTTTGCATTAGAAGCTATCAAAGACAGATGTCCTAAAAGGATCCCCTCTATCAAAGCTGGCATGCCTCTGTTCTCCCAGAGTTATTGAGATTCTTATCATGGTTTGAACACTCTCTCTCATTCTTAACCTAAACGTTTTGTGAGATTTCAGTTTAATGCCCAAAGGAGGGCAAGATTATCGGAATCTGGAAATCCGTCTGTTTTCCCCTAGGAGTTAGTACTCCCTTTAGCTCAGACTCTCAGCTCCCCAGGGGGATTTGCTGCTGCCTCTGTGGTTTGTAACGAATATCTGACAACCAGAAAAGCAAACAGGTATGTCCAAGCAGAGGCATAAGATGGGTGGGGTCAATACTTAGTATTCCAAACAAGTATGCCCTGTTTTAAGAAATGCTGCTGTTTAAAAACAAGATAAATGATATATAACAAAGTGATTGGTTCATTTACACAAGAAGATTCACTATGGGCATCCTGAAAAACCAGTTTCTTAGTCTAATTAACCATCTATACACATATATGTTTATATATATTCATGTGTGTATGATTGTTTTGCCTGAATATATATGTGCGTACTACACAAGTACCTGGTACTCAGGATGCCCAAGGAGGGCTTCAGATCCCTTGAAACTAAATCGTTACAATCATTAGCTGCTTTGTGGGCGCTGGGAACTGAACCAGGGTCCTCCTGAAGAGCAAGGGCACTTAACTACTGGTCCATGTCTCAAGCCCCTAGGTTAACAAGCTTCACTATCTACAACAGTGGAATGAAAGGGTGCTTAACGTGCAGTGCATTTGTTTAAGGGTTGATGTATTGGCCGTGTCACAATTAATGGCCTCCTTCTCCCAAATGCCTGCTACCAATGCAACTACCCTCACACGGACGCTTCCTAACCTCACTTTTTCAAATGGCCCCTGAGGCCTACCTCTCCTAACCTCACGACATGCTAGGGCAAGACTGATTTTGTCTGAGGTCAGCCTACCGGCACCAAGCAGGGATCCAAAGTTGAAGCCTCACCAGTCTTGTCACAAATCAGGATGTGATCTTGGTCATACTTATAGCCTCATCCATTTGGACCAGCTGAGACACGCAGCAGTTCTAACTTGCTGGAAAATTTTGAATTGCAGACTCTCCACAGGTTACCCATGAAGTATGCTCAATGGATTTGGTGATTTGCTGTTTGCTAGCTAGCTTTCAGGACTTACCTCACTGGTAAGAATAACATAAACCATGGCCCCAGTGTAAAAAGGAAACGGAGACACGCAACTAAATTTAATGGAATAGCTTTATTCCCTTAAATTAAGTATAACTGGATAACTTGACTCTCAGACTCCCCTTTGAGGAAAGTCTACATAAGCTCAGGTTAAAAAACAAAAAAAAAACAAAAAAAAAAACAAAAAAAACAAGACCAAAGAGTAAACCTCTGTGAGGCAGCATGCTGACCTTAATTTCTTCTAAATGAGAGGTCTTTGTATCTTTCATTAAGTCCATGGTTTAGAAATAAAGAGAACCTAGGGATTACATGAGAAAGCAATGAGATCCTTCTCTTTTCTCTCGGGTTGCTTCAGTGGGAAGGGTTCTAATGGGGGGGGGGGGGGGGGGGACAGCTACCCACACCCTAGCCAATCTAGGCCTTCTCATTAACATCCCAATGGGGTAGTGGGGGGTGGAGCATATCCTGTCCAAGCCAACCTTAAGGATGATATGATCACAGCGGATACAGCCTATTAAGAACGACATCTTCTGTCCCACCTTAGGAAGATTCTTGGAGCCCAGATCTAAGTAACCCATCCCAAGTGGGAAATCGAGGAGAGTGTAGACTGACCAAATCAAGGACAGATGTGAAGGAGCACCCCCTTAACACTCACTAAGATGCCCATGTTCAAGGTGAGAAGATAGTAACAAGTGTTGACAAGCATATGGAGAAACTGGAACCCTTGTATATCGCTGGTTTGAATGTCAACGGTGAGGTCACTGTGAGGAACAGTGTGGCAATCCCTCAAAGTTAAACAAAGAATTGCCTCTGACCCAGTAAATCCCACTCCTAGGTACATGTCCAAAGCAATCAAAACTACACATCCACAAAAAGTTGTACACAAATGTTTAAAGCAACATATAATAATTAAAGGGGACGAACAACCCAAATGCCTATTGACTTAGGAGCAGACACACAACATGTGGTACATGCAATGGCATAAAAAGGAATTAAGCTTTTGTATGAAGCTCCAACCCAGATGAACCTTGGAAACTCTTCACATATGCTGAAGAAGTCAGGCCCCAAAGGCCACAAATTACACAATGCTATTTATATGAAAAGCCCCAAAGCCCCAAAAGTAAGTTTGTGGTTGCCAGGGGCTGGGGAGAGGGAGAACTAGGGAGAGGAGTTCTAATGGGTAGCAGGTTTCTTTAGGAAGTGACGAAAACACTTTGGAATCAGATGGTGGTGCTTATTACACACAGTAAATACACCGAAAGGCCCTGAATTATGTATGCATTTCAATGTGGTGAATTGAGGACCCTGTGAATTGCATCTCAAGGAAAGGCAAGTAAGAGAAATGACAGGGGGCTTGCTCAAAAGAATAGCTTTAAAGAGTCTTGCTTCCCTGGTTCCAGCTCTGGGTCATGGCACAGAGGACAATGCTGATCATGTCTCCTCAGTGGTGTCCAGGTTTCTTAGGGGTGAGGCAGCCCTGAAGACATAGGGTCATGCTGAAATTTCCACTGGGTCTCCATCTAGTCTCTTGGTCAACCTCCCTCCCTCCCTCTTTCTCTCTCTCTCTCCCTCTCTCTCTCTGTATGTGTGTTTGTGTGTTGGGAGGGGGGGGTGTCCTGAAACCACTGTCATGGTAGATAAATGACTAAATAAGTACCGTACATGGTACATAAGTGAGTACATAAATGCAAAGGTTTAAGAAAAGCTCCCAGGAGGGCAGTGTGTTTTGTGTATAAAAACTCTGAGAACTCGGCAGCAGAGGAAAAAGATAATCTAAAGGTTTGTATGATATTTCCACCCCCACTCACTGTAACACCAGTAACAGAGGATGACTGTCCAGCCACCTACTTTGTCATGGCCAGCAGACCTTACTGTGACAGGGAGTGGTATGGGAAAGGGTAGCTCCCAGGGGCTGGAACTTCAGGTAAGATTAAAACTCACTGGGCCAGCCTCATGGCTTTTTCCACATTCCCTGGCTTTCCTTGGCTCTGGTAAAGTTCTTTCAGTTGGTGCTTCCCCAGCAGCAAAGGAGATTTCGATTTACTGAGACTGTCAAGTACAGCCCATGCTGTACTTGGAAGGAAAGTGGCTGAGATGAACGCCACTTGCTTCCCTAGAAAATACGGACCTTTCAAGACCATATGTTCACACTGCCACACCTTCAGAAGCACCGGTGTGCAGTACAGGTCAACTGGCTGAGGTGGATGGGTCAGCGATAACTAAGCACCTACTACATGCTTTGCTAAATTCCACCTTAATTATCTGACCTGAAAGGCATAGAGGCCTGCACCAAGTGGCTTACCTGAGAAAATGCAGCTTGCAAATGGGGCACTGAAGGGCTAGATCCCCTTACAGGCTCTTAACTCTTAGGGAGGTATTCCTTGCTGAATCAAGAAGAGGCAGGGGCCTCTATTCTTGTTCCCAGGAAACCTCCGCACTTGCTCCCGTCTTGGTGTCTACCATCTCAAGTTTTGAGCTTGCTTGGTTGAATCTAGGACTCTGTAAGTCAGAATTTTACAAAGGTAAAATAGAGAAAGACAGAGGATTTGGAGGTTTTGACAGGCAAGGTCAGGGGCAAAGTGTTCAGAGGCAGCCCCTGAAAGGGCATCATCCCTCCAGGTATCTACCCTAGCCACAGGGAAGGAGTGAAAGTGCCCAGAGGGACCACCACTCGCCTGGGATCACAAAGCAAATTAGGGGCCATAAGGGTCCTGTGGGATAACATCTGTACAGCACATTGTGAGAGTACCAGATGAAAGGCATGTGTAGGAAACCAAGGAACACAGCACTATTTGCAAGAATGAAACATTCCTAAATCAATACAAGAAGGGAGATTCCCAGAATCACACACACTGTAGAAGAGATAGCCGACTCTGACGCTGCTCTTAAAAGCCAGTGAGGAGCAGGACAGTGAAACCAGACACAAGAGAGATCAACAACCCATTCTGTACATCCCTTATGTCTCCAGTCCCACCAGCTCTCCCTGACCTCTGAGCTAATCAAGACCTAGCAAAAGCTGCACATTCATGAACAGGAAGAAAGCCTCCAGATAGCTAGAACTGAAAATCACTCTCTACTAGTCCCTCACCAAAAACACAACCTTCTCCACATGGGAGTCTGCTGGGTAGAAAGCAGCCATGCCCTCAGCTCCTCATAGAGGAAGGCTCACTCTTATCTTTCCATCTTTCCCAACTGCTGAGCCCTGCTTTGGGGAATATTATGAACCCCATGTGTGTGAAATTAAAAACAAAAGTGATTTCTTAGCGATAACTGTCTTAACCCTCCCAGATCCTCGCCCTTCCCCAGTCCCACTCTGCCCTGACCTTGACTCCAGGCCTAAACTCCGATTTAGCAGCTGGGGGGGGGGGGGTGTTCATACCAGATTAGCCCATGCACAATTTGCTTTCTTTTTCTGGTTCTTGCTGTAAGGAGCCCACCTCAGCCAGAGTCAAGCCACACGGATTCTGGTATTTTTGTCAGCTACTTAATTTATTTAAGAATGATTCAAATTGATTTGTAAATCAGAAAAATATGAAAACAAACAAACAAAAAAATCCTCACATCAACGCACAGATGAACAATATTATTTCCCTACCTTACTATCCCAAAGGGCTCAGCCCAGTCAACAAGCCCAAACTGCACGGTGCCTCCTCCAGGCTCTTCCTTAAGCCACTAGCTCCTCCTCCTTGCTCTCTATTCCGCAGGCTGGCAACCAACTTCCCTTAGGTACCAAACTACAGCAGCTAAGACCCCAGATATACTTTTCCCCTAACCTCTCTTCCCCTCTGCAAACCTGTCTCCTAGGCTTATCGGCTTTTGCTATTAAAATGCCCCTTGAATCAAACCAGTCGCCCCATCTTTGCTACCTAATCTCGCAACACAGGCCCTTACTTTTCCCTCCTTTGGGGGGGGGGGGGACACAGCTTTCATTTGGAGGGCAGAGACTAAACTTAAGTGATCGGGTTTGGTGGCAAGTGCCTTTATGCTAGAGCCATCTTACCAACTCTCTCCTATCTTTTATTGGAGATTCTTCTGCCTTTGGTGGCCCCCCGGGCGTCTTCCTCGCTACACACTAATTTGCTCTGCCTATCTGCCTTGCATCCCTCCTTTCCAGCGATGCGATGATGCCTTTGTCTGGGTGAGTGGAATCCTCCAGGATTGGGTTGTCATAACCCAATAACTCTCTGGCATGTGGAAGCTGGAGATTTAATGAGGGTGACAAGGCAGGAGCAACAATTAAAAGGAGACTGATGTTGCATGGCCATCAATGTGGCTGTATACCCAGAAGTTATTCAGTTTCTCTGCAGATTCTTTCAGTAGTACTACCAAGTGCTCAAAATGGTACAGACATCTCAGCCTTTGGATGTAAAATGCAACATTGGGCCTGAGCGACAATTCACTATTATGCATTAAATGCCATGGGCTTTTTGCTTAGCTAATAATAACCATGCTAAGGTATTAGAGATACATTGTCTCTTTCATCTCTGCAGGTGCCATGAGATTTTTTTTTTTTTTTATGGAAGGTTTCCCAGTTTGCAAAAGGAAAACCCAGATCTCTTGCCCCATTAACTCTCATTCATGAATTAGAAATGTTCATTGAATAAAGAGAACTAGATAATCTTTCCAGGAAGGCCAGTAGCCCACGAGAGGCCACCAAAATTAGTACGGCCAGGCAGGCCATTTCCTATGTTCCTGTAGACCAATGTCACACGAGCCCTTTGAGGCCAGATGAGAGTAGTGATAGCTGGCATAAAATCTCATTGACTTCAATATACAAGGACAAAGTCAAAATACGGAGCTTTAAATTTTTCTATAGGTAACTTACACATAAACGGTGACACAAGCATTATAGACTAGGTTTTAAATGGCGAGGGGCAGGAATATTACAAAAAATATAGAGTTCTTGGGGCTTTTATAGGTCCTAAGATGGCCAGAACGGTAACAGAATGAGTCTACAGGTTTACAGGCTCAGAAATGCCTTTCTTGACTTTTGTTCTCATGTTATTAGCCTCTCCTGGGTCATATCCGTCCCTTCATACCCCCCCCCCCAAAGTAATAGAAATACAAAAGGCCAATTGGCAACAGAAGTGGAGAACAGGAAAGGATACCATGAAATGCAGAGCACTGCAGGGCTTCCAAAGGCCAGACTGTCTGCTTCATTCTCCCTTGTCTCTCTCCACAGAGTCCAGTTCACACTCC